>JAGFPH010002089.1:60157-95517 GCA_018207615.1 Philaenus spumarius | reverse complement strand
AAACGGGGGTGGGGATATTCGGCTACAAATCAACATTTCATTTAATGTTTGTGCTATATTACTTTATAAATTTAATTTTGTGCGTTATTTGTTTATTTATTATTCTGTTTATTTGTGACAACCTGCTAAATTTTGAAATGAATTAAGAGAAATTAATTTTACTTGTTCGTCATAGAGACTATGGCAATAACTTATAAAATACAATTAATTTATGGACAGAGATCGGCAGTGAATTAGGTACTTCATATAAGCAGCAGGCAACAATTACGTTCTCTTCTTCTTGATCGATGATAGACACTACGTTTCCCGTCAACGAACGGAAGAGTACTACGGTCGATAACAGTTCGGTATGAGCACAGTACCATATGTGTAAATCGAGACGGTCGAAGACAGTCGCGACACAGTAGCGGTACAGTACGCGCACGGTACTACATGTGTAAATCCAGCTTTAGTCTGTGTCATTTGGCATTTTCAAATGAAAATGATTTGTTTTCTTAAAAACTTTATCACCATTGTGTGTTCTAAGTCTGTGTCCTTGTGAAGTGGAAGTGATTGATTTTTTTCTTTGCAAGTAAGTAGGCCTACAGCACTTATATACTTTTAGATTAGTAAAAAAATACTAACAGGGGTTAGTTCTTGTCTTGTTTTAAAATAAATAATTGTTCACAATTAATTATAACATGTGATTTCAGTTTTATTTTTTAAAGTGGTAGGTTACTTGTTGTACACTACCTACCGGTAAATTAACTTTTAGGTTAAACTAAGTGATTTTTAATATTTGGTAGACTAGCTTAAAGGCCTATAAGGTAAAATATTAATTATAAAAAGATTTTACAAGCTGGACTAGGTAGTATGCATAAGAATAATTACATAATTTACAGTTTGCTATTTGCCAAAGTAGGCTAATTAATGTTTATAGGCCTACTTGGGGGAATAATAATGCATCGTTTCTATTGTTTATAAGATAAACAAGTTATTGAGATTAAAATTAATAAAACAAATAGCCTACACTCAAAAAAATACGGGCGAAGTTTACTATTCGACCCTAGGCTAACCTATGGCAACAGAAATGCATGAATAATAAAAAAAAACCTAAAAGGTTCTAACCTATAGGCTAGTAGGCCTATTTAGTCACAGTATGTTTACCTGTATTCAACATTTAACAGTAGGCTAGAATGTAAAACAACGTCGTTGTCTGCAAAAATATTAGGCTAGGGTCGAATAGTAAACTTACGCCAAAACCTGTTAGATACTTCGACAACTGCAAGCCTACTAGGTATCTTGTTAATTACATAATTAATTGGTTCTTGGTTAGGTTATGTCTAGACTTTACCCAAAATTTAATACAGAAATTTAATTTACTACTACAAATACACAAACCTGAACTTTTTTCTTAATAAATATAGTATTTATACACTTCACTGATGCCGGGAACCCATAGGCCTTACCTATTATTAATAATTGTATTAACTCTTAGTGTTTTCATTTAAATGTCATAGAGCATGATTCTATACTTGTGTTTTTTGACAATCATAATTACCATCATTTAGGCTTAGGCCTAGAATTAAAACAAGACAAGATTTAGAGCTGAATCTTCAAAAAGTGTTTCAGCTATATTTTAGTTTCGATTTGGAATTATAGTTAAGTTATTTTTAGGTTAAGGTTTTAAAATGGTACCTATAAGCTTATATTTTCCATTTGAGTTTTACGGTATGGTTTAAAATTTATTGAAACAGTTTAGGCCTAACCTACTTTACAGTTTAGGTACTAATTTTAATTTTGAAGAGGGTTATAATGTAATGTATGTTTATACATTAATGTTTGTAGGTACAGTAATGTCGGCTAACATTCTCATAAGTTACTATGAATTTAAAAACTGAAATGTCCGTAAATCGACGGAGGAAAAGTTTTTGCTTGATTTAAATTCGTCAAGTCTAAAAACAAGACATTGTTAGGTATTATAAATTATCAAAAATTGTTCTCCATTTGAAGTGTGTTACTATTTTGTATTTTAGAATAAATATTGAAATTATTTATGAATCATAGGTGAAATATGTATATATCCCCTAAAGTATGTAGAAAAAATATTAAAATTTACAAATAATTTAAAAGAAAATTGGGTGTAAGCTTAGAGATAGTTTAAAAAATATTGTTTATTTATTTAAAATATATAGCTCAACTGATTGGAGATGCGTATTGTTGGTAGAATAAATAATCTGATATTACTGGTGAATAGTTTACAAAGACTGGGTTAGCTTCAAATTTTATGATAGTTTAGTTAGACAATAATATTTGAGTTAACTCTTCTTTAATATGCTGTCTAACTAAAATATCTTAAAATTTGAAGTTGACCCAGTGTTTGTATCTTATTACCATATTAATTACTTACACCTCTAAACTTCCATTAACAGCTGATTTCATAGCATTAATTTGCATTTCTGATTTGTAGGTTATGTTAATTTATAGGAGTAGGCCTAGATATAAATAAAAATAATGCTGGATCTTTAGTGTAACTTAACTCTTGTTATATCATAAACTTAAGCAATTGAACGTACACATTTAAATTAACTACGGTTTTATTAATCCTGCCATATCTTTATTAAAAAGAATGTATAGCTAATAATACACCTTTATCCATCTTTATAATATATCTAAGGGTCTCCCTCCCTAGTATATTGATATGTATCTTGTTTTCTCTGTGTTTAAAAAAATCTGTTATTTTTTCTGTTTCAGGAGAGATACGATGTGTAGATCAGTGAAAATGTGACAAGTTGAGTTGTGTAGTGATAATTAGTGTTGTGAAGTGAAAAATGTAAATAAAATCGTATAATAAAGTTCTGCCAGACAATGGCACAACTTTTAGTAATAGTGCGCTTTTTTCAGTTAAATAGCCTATACAAATTAAGAAGTGAAATAATGAGTAAAGAACTACCAAAATATTGCAATGTTGTAACTATGTTTTGTAAACTGTCGTTACTTTAGTAAATTAAAGTTGTTCTAATGAAAAATAACTGTTTATAGGCCTAAGTAAATTTTCTTTATTCCCTATCACATACCAGCACCTCCCGGACCTTGTATATTACTAATCTTTCCTTCTCTTTTTCACATATTACAACCTTGTATCGTTTCTACCTTCTTTATATATTACCAACTAAAGGAACCTATCTTTCCTACGGGGAAGATTGTCAGGTATAGCTTATGTTTTAAGAGAGATGATTTGATTGTTGGGCTTTGGTTGGGACAATAATAATTGTTTATTTCTTATTGCCTTACTAAACTGGTTAATTTTACTATAAATTTATTTTTTTGTGTACTTACAGCTCTCAGTCCTTTATTTTTCTTTTTTATTCCCTGGTGACGTACGTTTCGCCTTTTCTATTCAGGCATTATCAAACGTACACTTCACTAGTACTTTACATTTGTTAATGCGCGTCAAGTTTTTAAAATGAAACACTTATACAAAACATTCACAAACAACATGTTACACATAACATAACACTCTATAGAGACATTTAAATTTTATTCACAATTATGCGAGCGGAACATACGCCAAACGTAGTAGCTTGCAAAAAACGATCGCGGCCACACGTACGTTCGGCTCGCGTAATTGTGAATAAAATTTAAATGTCCCTATTGAGTGTTGTGTTGTGTTATGTGTTACATGTTGTTTGTGAATGTTTTGTATAAGTGTTTCATTTTAAAAACTTGACGCGCATTAACAAATGTAAAGTACTAGTGAAGTGTAGGTTTGATAATGCCTGAATAGGAAAGGCGAAACGTACGTCACCAGGGAAAAAAAGAAAAATAAAGGACTGAGAGCTGTAAGTACACAAAAAAGTAAATTTATAGCAATAATTGTTTGTGTTGGCTTAATGTAAGTAAACAGTGTGTTGGGCCAACATTGGAACTACTTCGTTGGGCCAACGTTGGCAATGAGTGGGTGGGCCAACGTTGGACTACTTCGTTGGGCCAACGTTGGCAATGAGTTGGTTGGCCAACCGTTGTAAAGTGTGCCAAATCTTACAGTTGGCCAACCGTGGACGTCAACGTTGGGCCAACGTAATGCCAACAACTTTTGCTACTTGGGAATTTGCACAAAACACGTCAATTAGGGCCGTATAGATGCACGAAAAAAGGTTTCGAACAATTTAGAAAAACAACCCCCTTTTATGGCCAAAAAAACCCTATTATTATTATTATTAGTTTTTAAAAGCTAAACGAGAATTTTTAGAAATATGCTGTTTTTTGCATATGGTGGGTACACATTATAAAGGCTACAAATAAGCCAAATTTTATCAAAATCGTTAGAGCCGTTTTTTTTATAAAAAAATAATAACTGATTTTTTTGGGTTTTTTTGCCAAAATATGGGTTGTTTTTCAAAGTTTTTCAAAACCGTTTTTCATGCATCCATACAGGCCTACTTGACATGTCTGGTGCAAATTTGTTTGAAATCAATCGAATAGTTTTCGCTCTAGCTTTTTATACATACAGACATTTTATAAAAACCACTTTTTTGGACTCAGTGGGTCCCAAAATGGATATCTCCTCAAAAATCTCAACATTGATTTTTTACTATCACTATACTTTCTCTATACTATAGTATAGTGAGAAAGTAAAATCACTAATTATTATCAAGTAATGTAATTAAAAAGGTGTTGAAATGTCTTATTATTTAACTGCATAATCTTACCTGTAATAAATTGTAAAACTGTTTTACGTTTGTAATTAATTCCCACCTGCCATCTACCATTAAAACCAGTTATTTTAACTACAGAAAAAACATACCGCCGACATACACAAACTTATTTTTTAATAACAATGTGTTTTGAATATATAGGCTACTTGTATCTACAAAAGCATTTGCATAATAAACTATCAACAGATAGTAAATAGTGTTCATTTCATAAAGCAACATAATGAACAACTAAACGCTTTTAAAAATACATGTAGAGAATTAGACTTTTTGTATTACCTACTATTTTATATTTTGCTATATTTTCAAAAAGGTTTCAAAAAGGTAATTAACAGATGTAATCATTAAATTTAATTAAAATGCAGTTTGCAATTGGTACATTTCTTTTTAGCCATATATAAAGCCATACATCCCGTATTCCTGATATATTTTATCTTCTACTTATGTTTGTTTCCTTGTCAGAACAGTCTTTCTTGCCATATGGATTTTTTACAAACAGTGTAACAATCAATCAATAATAATTACTCAGGAGTAGTGTTTGTGAAAGGACCAACTACTTTCCCATGTCCTGGATTTTTAAAAGTCATACTAAGCCAAATTGGTTTATTATTCCAATTTATACTAAGTTTAAATCAAGATTTTTAAAACCAAAGTATACTGTACACATTTTATATATATTATTTATTTGCTGTCAATTGTAGTCTCTACTTTTACTTTACCTTTTATGTGGCCAAATGTTTTACTGCCACAGGCAGCATCATAAGGCTATCTTTATACACTCAAACACAAACACTCATATATACACAGCACTTAAAACTTAATTTTACATATATTTTCATACATTGGTCGTACACGTCAAATAAATAAAGTATGTTGAAACAATAATAAATTAACTTTACACTTGAGAGGTACCTCATTTCAGTGTGTCACTTCCTACAAGACTGAGGATTTTATTTGATAGCTGGCCTGATGATGCTGCCTGTGGCAGTGAAACATGTAGCCACATAAAAGGTAAAGTAAAAATAGAGACTACAATTGGCAGCAAATAAATAATATATATAAAATATATGTAGTTCTGCCTAGTGGGCTGATTCTGATCGAAAGTAAACCACACCGGGGGGTTTGGGGAGTACAGTCAATCAAGAGGGGGTCCGGGGATTTTTTTTTTTAAATTTTAGGTTTATAAAGTCGACTTTTTAGCATACTCCCATGAAAGAATCATACATATTTTTAAGCTGTGTTACTAGCATCAAGTAATTGAGTTCACAAAATTATAATACAATATCTTACCTTATTAAACGAGCAATTCTTATATTTGTTTATAAATTTATTTCGGGGATCTCGCTAACGGCTCTAACGATTTTGATGAAAATATGCATATAGGGGTTTTTTGATGTCAGGAATCGAATGAGCTAGGTCTTATGTCTGCAAAAATGTGCATAAAATTTAAACTCTGAACTTCTTTTATTTACCACCTTTGAAGTCACTAAGTGTAGGCGATGACGTCAGGAATCGAATGCGCTAGGTCTCATGTCTGCAAAAATGCGCGTACAATTTAAATTCTGAACTTCTTTTATATACCACCTTTGAAGTCACTAAGTATAGGCGAATAGATACATTATAGGTACAATAAAGATGTTTTACAAACAGATGTTAATCTGTAAATTTTAGCTCCAGAGATGTTTATTTACTATTTAACAAACATAAATCATTAACAATGTATCAGGTGGTATAATTTTCAACTTATTTCTTTATTCAAACACCAAACGTAAGTAGAACATTATTTTTGGGCTGTTATTAACCTTTCTGAAAACCTTTTCAAAAGTTTCTGCATTCTTTGCATTTCTATAAAGGTAGTATAAATTATCTAATGATTATAATTATTATTTCTAAAATACATAAACAATATTAAATATGGCCTATTCGTTGGATTTGTTACATAACCTATATATACCTATAATAGAGGTTTTTGGACGTCAGGATTCGAAAGTGCTAGGTTTTATATCTGCAAAAAAATCTAATAAAATGTTAGAACTACAGGAATTCACTCACGTTTTTTTTAAATTTAAATAAACAGTACATATGTACGTAAGATCGAAAAATATTCATATTTATTTAGTATGCAATTCCTATTTACATACATTTTCCTAAAAAAAAATACTTACAGAGCGATGCTCGGTCACCCAGGTATTATATGTCTAAAAGAAGTGTATTTGTTTTTTCAAAGTGTGCTTAACTGTTCTGGAAAAAAATTTCTGGTGATAAATACAATTCGGGTGGTAGAGTAATTACAATAACTGTGTTCTACTAATTCGTTAAGTGAATTGCATAGTACAGGTCAAAAATAAAAACAGTAAACTTAAAGTAAGAGCCTTCTTTTCTTCTTGCCAGTCATTTTGTCTATCACTTTATCTGGTTCAACAGTAATGTCCCAATGGGTGGATAACACTTGTCTTTATAACACTGAGTCTTTCATCACCCATTACACTACAAGGCAATGTTTTTACTTCTCTATGTTTTTATCATTCTCTCTCTATCAGTCTAATAAGCTCTTACTAACAATATGATAACATGGCAGATTTATTATTGTAGGTTTGAAGACGTTACACTTTTGTAAATACCGCCATATTACAAAATTACACTACAGTGTAAGTTATTTGTACTGTATATCTTATCAATGCAATTTTATAATCCTAATTAAAAAAAATTGTTATATCAGGAAATTTCGGGGTGGGCTACAGCCCAGTAAGCCCGCACCCACTGGCCACGTGCTTGCCTACATAAATATATCAACAAATAATATATACATTTATTTTATCACTAGTATTCATATTACTAAACTTTCAACATTGATTTATGAATAGCTTTTTTATATATATATAATTTCTATAATTAAAACAATTTTGAAAAATTGCAACATTTAATTTTGTGGTTTCTAAAATGTTTATCAGGAATCTAAATTTGGACAAGTAAAGGAAAAATAAAAACTACAACAATTTTATAACATTTAATTAGGTATTCAAATTATTTTTTAGTTTCATTTATGACATGAAAATATTACACTACCAGTAATATTTAAATTGCTTGTTATATCGTGTCACTCCGTAAAAGATTAGCACTAAGACGTCCAAATTCAGAACCTATTTGAATGATCACAATCAAATAACTCATAAGGGACATCACCATCTAAAACAAATTACAAATGTTACTTATATATAGGAATATATATTGTTAAAAGGTTTTAATAAATAAAACACAAATATTATTTTGTCTGTACTACCCACATTATCATCAGGATATTAAATTAAACAAAATGTTCTAACTTGTACTCTCATAAGAACTTCAACTTAATTAAACATTTTAAGATTATGCCTTATTTTTCACTCTTGTTTTCTTTATTTAAAATCTTTTCTATGCAGATTTAATAATGGAATAGTAATAATAATGGAAATAATAATGCCCTTTATTTCCAATTAGCTCACTTCAAAATCAGGCATGAAAAACTATTCCTTAACTTAACTTACCTCATAAAAAAAAAGAAAATAGCTACATACCGGTATAAATAAATATAAATGATGTACTATATGATTCTTTTCTTAAGTTCACACTTTTTTGAATACCGTATCTGAATTACAATAAATTTCTGTTGTCAACGGCTTGAAGAAGTAGGCTATTACACTAATTAAAAATCTTTAATATAAAAAAATCAACTTACCGAAGTAATGAGTTCACGATTTATAGTGAAAAATCCACAAGCTGTTATGTTAAGTAGATCTGAAGCAAGCTGGTCAAGAAATAACACAACCTGCAAATTACATTGAATTTAAAAAAAAATGTAAATACAATGTACATACATTGTAAAAACTCATACTGTATCAATAGTTTTTGACTTCAGAAAATGTATTTACAAAATTAGAATGTTTTTAACTTCAATTGATACATTTTAAGATCTTTAAATTAAAACAAACTTAATTATAAAAGATGAATTTATATAAAAGCGGAAAACATTAAAATTATATATTTAAAAACGAGTGATTCTCTTTAATTTTTGATTAAGAGCAATATTTTTTCCAATAATATTAGTAGCCCAATAGCATTTTGATCTAATTTTGAGAATTTTTTGTAACATTGCTATAGGTGCTCCATATTTTATGATTTTACTCACCAGTACCTACAGAACATGTTATAATTATAGTACAGAACCAGATTTTATTTTACTATGACTCTTTTTGTCCGATTATATTAGTGTCAATATGGTGGTAAAAATTGTGATAGCCAGTAAAATAAATGGACATAAACCTTTTCTTTTCCTACTGTTCCAAGTTTGCAAAGGGTTTATTTACAAAATCGCTGAGTCTCAATAATTAAAATAAACAAATAGGGTTTTATGCATACAAGGGCAATGTATGAGTACGTATATAGCTATATGATAACCATGGAATAAATGAGGCGCCCCATGCCAAAACTCGCCATCTCAAATCTGACAAATTTTTCAGGAAACACAAAAAACAAATTTTAAATTACTGCCCAGAGATTTTTTTATGAAAACAATTCTAATAAACGGTACCAGGAACTAGCACATACTTTCTCACAAACATATTAAAATTATTAAACAGATTCTTGTAGGGTGACTTGTAGGATGGGGTAGGAGAGGTGATTTTGTATTAAAGTTGTTTTCCCATAAAAATTCATAAAATAACGGAAAAACCAACTTTTCTCAAAAACGGCTCGAACGATTATGATTAAAATTTTATAGTTTATAGTACTTTAGGTCCCTAATGAATTATAAAATTTTAATCAAAATCGTTAGAGCCGTTTTTGGGAAAAGTTGGTTTTTCCGTTATTTTAAGGGTTTTTATGGAAAAATTACCCTTAAAAATAAAAAATTCACAAAAATGAAAAAAACGCCTGGAGATACCGTGGATTAGTAGGCCTACCTCCATACCAAATTTCATCAAAATCGGACGACTGGTTTACGCTCTAGGTCTGATAACATCCACACAGACACACATACAGACACACACACAGACATCACTCAGAAAACCACTTTTTTAGGTTCAGGGGGGCCCAAAACGGATATTTCCACCAAAAACTCAAACTCGAAAATTTTGACGAATACAATACTTTCTCCATATACTATGGTATAGGGGGAGAAAGTAAAAATAAGAAAAAAATCATCCGAGGTCATTAATCATTGTGTAAATAAATGAATTGTTGTACAAACTAAGTTATTTACGTTTAAAAAATGGAGAAGGCGAGTTTTGGCACGACTGTTTGGATTAGGCAAGTTTTGCTCCAGCACAGATTGGATGAGACCAGTTTTTCTTCAACCGAAAATTACTTTGAATATCTGTTTACAGTGAACAAGGTAGACCCAATTAATTAACGCCTTCGAAAATTACGTTTAAAAACTTATTTATTAACACATAAAAGGTCAATAAATTTTTAAAAATACTTGAAGTAGTGTTTCATTAATCCTTCAATTATAAATCTTAAACAATTAAGTCTACACATTCTTCTTCCTGACAACAGTAGGGTTCTTCATCCTCGTCCTCATTGGCTCCAACAACAGCTTCATCATACGTACTGAGAACGTTCTTTAGATAGTTGGTTGATGGATTATCAAACCACTCATTACCAAAGTGACTGATAAGAAGTTTTTTGACGTCACTGATCTTGGCTGGCTTAACCTTAACACCACGTGGAATCTCATTAACAACTACGTCCTTTAATATTTTACCTTTTTTCAAAATAGATCTTGGTTTGTTTATGTCAGACTGGAATGAAACTTCATCTCTGATCAGAACATTTTTCATAGATTTGGTTCTTGAAAGTATGAACCGTTTGCAATGGTGTTTTGCAATGGTTCTCTTCCATTTTTCGGGATCTGCCTTCCTCTTCCTACCTTTCCCCTTATCTGCCGGAGATATTGTACAAGACTTAGTATCCATTCTTAAACTTCAGCAACAAACTGGCACTTTGACAGAGTTTTAAGAAACACACACAATGGCTGTCACCTGGGTAGTCACATGACCTACCAGCTAAACTGTGACTGACCAGTTGGATTAGACCATTTTAGGAATGACAGGTGTGTTGGAAAAGGAAAGTTTTGCTATGACATTGGATTTTCTGTGATCATTTTAACAGGAAAAGATTAGTTTCAGCACGATATTTTTATTACAATCATATAGGAATTAACCCAAGTAATCCGGTGCTATCTCAATTAAAAAAAAAAAAAAGTGAATAAGGCGAGTTTTAGCATGGGACGCCTCAAATATCTGTAGGCTTAAATCTGTTAAAAATACATATTCAAGAAATGTTCTAATTAACTCTTATTTTTCTTCTTTATTTTATTTAAAAATAAAGACTTATGATTGTAGTAATTATTAACTTTTTAAGCTTTACTGACATCAGTCAATGTGCAGGGATATCACTGTAAAGTAAGATTACAAGTCAGCAAACATTTGTCATAATAATCCAAATGGAAAATGCATTATCACACATCGTGAAACATTTCACTATCAGAAATAACAAATTTATTGCCAACATGTTGTCAACATATTGACAACAAGTTAGTGGACAAACAATTGTCAACAAGTCGACAACAAAACAATTTGCTTCACCTAAACAAACACACGTGCTATCTATGGACTTGGCCTTGACTTAAGGTGACCAAACGTCCCAGAAAACCGGGATTGTCCCGGTTTTTGGACAAAACATTCCGTGTCCCGAAAAGTGGTTTCGGGACGCTTAAAAGTCCCTTAATTCAGTTTTATGAAATTGTATATATTTTATTTAGTTCGTTTGATTATACAAAATACGACACGATAAAATGAAACATCTGAAAAATTTCAACATTTTATTTGAATAGGCTACTATTGAATTGCTTGATTGCGACAAAAATAAATGTGTGGCTTTTTGTGGAGACAATACGAACACCAACTTTGGTGGTTTAATTAAAATCCTGTACATCTACAAAATCGACTGTGTAGAATTTTATAACTATGCCTCAACAAAAACATAATCAAGAAAGCTGGAAGCAGGGATATTTCACTTTCTCCAAGAACAATCAACGCCATCTACTACCACTTTTTGGGGGTAATTTTGGGGGTTTTTGAGGGTTATAACCCCCCCCCCCCCCCATTGTAAAAAATATTTCACACTTTGTTTACATTAAAATACGCTCATAAGAGTAACTTGTTTTCAACACTTATGCAAATGTCAAGCTACAATAAATTATCAATATAATATTGCAAACATTATCTTTGGTCAAATTGAGCACTGGCACTTTATTATTTGATATAGATGCAGTGTAGTGAATCAAAGTATAATTTTCTAGAGGCAGCACACGGAGTTTTGTCCGCCACGGATTATTTGCAGTCGCCATCAAATCAACAGTGGCACGAAGGAGAATATTAGAGCATACATAGGCCTATTGGTCGGAAAAATAAACGATCGGTTTATTTACCGCTGACGGTAGCTGTGCAGCCGCTAGCTGCCACTACAATCGACGGATTTTCCACCGTCTTCGCCGAAACAGTGGCGGCGAACGTAACCAAATGCACGCCAATTTTCCTTATTTTAATATTTTTTCGTGGAATAATCCTTCAGCCGCATGTAGAAACCGATTTTCTTAAATAATTGAAAAATGTTTCTTCTAGTTCCTCAAATCAGGAAACACAGTGTAGAATGCTCCAAAATCTTTTCTTCTTTTATTTATTGATTGGATGAACCCAAATATGTATATTGTTTTCTTCCTTTTCAATCAGCGACGGAATAACAATAAAACAATAGTTGTTCTCTGTTCATGGCAATAAAACATTAAAAGAAATAATATATTACATAACACACTTCGTGATTGATGAACTAGACACTTCAGTTTAATGAATCCCAATAAGAATTTTAGACTGCGTGGAGTCGGAAATTTTACCGCGTGCACACCAGGGCTCTATAACAAGAGCTATATTATTTTGCTCATTTACGGTGACCCAGAAACGATCGCCTATGACATCACCATGCTGACACACACCAGCTGGTAATATTTCAGTAATGTGCACGATGTCGTTAACTCGCTGTTGAACTTGATGGAAAAGCTTCAGTAAAATAAAACTTAGATATTCTTAATCTACATAAAGTACGTATTCTAACAGTATAAAAAACTTTTATTTTAACAGGTATTTCAAATTTTAATAATTAAAAACATTTGAGAATTATCACTGAATGACATGGGAAATTTACTAAGCGAGGAAATTTTTTATTTTTGGATTATAAACAAACTTCCAGCGGGAAAGTTGTAGCCAATGAATTGATCTAAACTTTTCAATTCACCGATTTGTGATAAAATGATTACATCATTCTGAAATCGTTTTTAAATGAGCGCGAGGCGAGGTGGTGCCGCGCCACCACTCTCGAAGTACAGTTGTTTGATACTGGAATATTTACATCCTTATCCATCACGTTTATGTACATATTGTTATTTTAAGGTAATATAGTAAATCACTTGTTCCCAGGTAATTATGTCAGCTAGAAAAAAAGTAAGCATTTTATTTTAACATAAACTAATTATAATTTATAATTAAAATTTGATATTATGGAAGTGGACTCAAAAAGTTAAGTTAGAGGTTAACATTTAAAAAATAATATCATTATTACGTACATTCAAAGAAATAAAATGCTGGTATGTATGTCTGTATGCCTGTCTGTATGTATGTCTGTATGTATCAAAGCTAGAGCGAAAACTATTCGATCGATTTCAAACAAATTTGCACCAGACATGTCAAGTAGGCCTGTATATATGTACACAAATTTTAAAAAACTACCCCCATTTTGGCAAACCCCTCAAAAATCAGTTATTATTTTTTTATAAAAAAAACGGCTCTAACGATTTTTATAAAATTTGGCTTATTTGTAGCCTTTAATGTACCCTACCATTTGCAAAAAAACGCATCTTTCTAAAAACTCTCGTTTAGCTAATAATAATAATAACAACTGATTTTTGGTGGTTTTTGGCCATAAAGAGAGTTGTTTTTCAAAAATTTTCAAAACCCTTTTTCGTGCATTTATAAAGGCCTAATTGACGTGTTTGGTGCAAATTTGTTCGAAATCGATCGAATAGTTTTATCTCTAGCTAATAATAATATTTATTAGTTAATCTCCTAGTTTAAAATCACCTCTCCTACCCCTCCTACAATAATGAAGTCACTGTGAATCTGTTTAATAATTTAAATATATGTTTGTGAGAAAGTATGTGCCAGTTTCTGGTACCGTTTAGGCATTTATTTAAGTTATAGTAGTTGTAAAATGTAAATGTCTGCATTTTTAATTCATTGCAAATTTCTATTTTGATTCTATGATAATGATACTAACCTGATCTGCACAAGCAGATGGCAGATCTGCCAAGCGCATCATACGTAACTCATCAAGAATACTTGTACTCTGCAATAAATAGGTCTACTTAGCAAATCAAAAAATATATATATATTCAAATATTGTTACCCTAAAAATTGTATTTCTTAATTTTTTTAAATCAATTTACATACAATAAAGTTATTGTCTTTGATTTAAATTAATTAGTCTTCTACTTAGTCAGTTTTTTATAATACTTTCATAATTTATTATTCCTCTCTTAAATTACTTCCACTAGTAAAATAAATAATATGAAATACTTTTGTTTTAAAAAGAGATGCTTTGTTAATTCTAATAAATGATATTCTTATCGATAGATAATTTAATAAGATTTTTTTTATCAATTCTATTCAAGAAGGATTAAATCCAGCTATTAAAGACAACATTATACACATATTTATATAAGTCCGACGATTAATTAAGATAATATGAATGATTGGTACTTACAGCTTCAGTGACATAATATGTCGATGATGTTAATATAGGTACAGATGCTACATTCATTGCCAGGAAAACTACACTTTGAACATTAGAGAATACATTAATATTGGTGTGTAAAATACGATAAAAGTACATCAGTACTTCAAAAAATACAAAAAATAAATTAACAACGAAAAAACGACCAAAGCAATCGCTCAGCTTTTGAGCGATCGACGTAAGTTGACTGTGAAGCTGCCTTATAGTCTCCTGAGATTTTACAAGTTCTGCTGGTTTCGATGAATAAAGAAAAACGTGATGGATCCAAGATTTTTTTATCAGGTGATAGCGGTAACAAATTTCATGACAGAAAGTAAGATACATTATCGTGTAAGTAAAAACCATTTGCGCTGACCAAGTCTTTACAACGAGATCAGCGAGCAAACCCAACGCTGTTTTACCTCTAGGATAAAATATAGTGTACGAAATTAAATCCACTCCTATTCCGTATACCAATTTGTATATGAAAAACCAAATTTTCCCTCGAAGTGGAGGGTTGTAGTTTACCAGTTTTATTTTATTCAATTTGTGTACATCATCGTCAAAGTTTTCTAAAGCCTTGAATATAAAAATTCTTTCCCTTTCCGTGGTAAAAAGTGCAACAAGGAAACACCACTTTCTGGCATTGTAAAAGAATGTCACAGATGTATTCTGATGACGAAACTCTAAAGTTAATTGCATGAAAATTGAAATACCGACATGGAATAAAAGAGCAAGAAATACATGAATACTGAAAATATGAAACTGTAGACCCTTTGCAGTTCTACGTATTGTATTTCTAATAGGGCAAAACCCTAACACTTGGCTCATGATTAAGACAGGCCTAAAGCTCAAATACACAGAATCTTGCTGCTTATATTCTTTTACAGACATTTTACCAATGGCTCTGTAGGATAACTGAACAAGTTTTTTATTTTGTAACACAAAGTCAAAACAGACATTATTAGATTGATTGAAAGATAAGAAACCTTTACACAAAAGACAAAATAATAAACAGTGTATTGTTCAACAATCAATACTTTGCAATTAACTGATTACTGCCAACTTTATAAAATATTACAGTTTAGAACAATGTGTGACCAAAGCATTGTTTATTACACTGTTTTATCAAAATTAATTGTTCTTTGAAACTCTAGGTGAAAAACTATCCATAAATGAAATTAGTAATAAAAACAAAATAACATTAAAACATTTTTCCAGCAAAAAAAGCGTTACTGCCTAATTACTATAGCCAACTTTTCTTATCCAGGAATAATTAATATTAAATACTAGGAGTCTTCTATGAATTTTATTCAGGGAACTATACCTAAAATAGCTTTGATCAGGATTCCTGGGGTTGAGACTGAACATTTAACCTATATTGCAACGTCTTAAATTAAAAAGTAACAAGGTTACAGAGTCTAGAAGTTGAAAACTGTTTCTATTCACCCCATTTTACGGCATGTATTATCCTCTCTGAACAAATCTATATATACCTTAAATATTATGAAACCTCTTTAAATTTTTTATCTCCTAGATTAGTTTCAAAAACTTTTTTATTACAAACAATGTGGTGTACTACGTTCATAATTTGGTTTATTTAAAAATTGTGCATATACAGTTTCACTTGAGAATTTTAACAAATGGTTTCTCAAAATGATTCGAACCCCTTTTGTTTCACAGAATTAAAACCGATTAAACTTTGACTTCAAATTTCTACTTAACTTCAAAAGTTAGCAGCTAACTATACAACAAAATCACATGATTTAAAAATCATTTTAAAACCTTGATAGGAAAACAAACTGGATAGGATTTGAACATGTTATTTTCTTTAAACAGACAAAACAGAGAACAGCATTTGTAGTCAGATAATAAAAATAAAACAACAAATTTCTTTCAAACAAAAAAACATTTTTATTACAAATTTAAACAACAAATCGTATTTATTACAAATAAATGTGTCTATTTCTAAACTTATTAGATAAGGTTATGGGAAACAGTAGTACACTGTTAAGTCAAAATTTATATATTCATTTGTCAACCCAGGATTAAAATTAACAATGTCAACAATCAACTTCAAAAGATTAAATAAGTTTTAACACACAAACATTCAATTGATAATCTCTTTCCTAAAAACATACATTTATCTTGAAAACAACATGTAGAATCTAATTCATGCATGGCTAATTAATAACAAGATTATATTTTATAATTGTATTAATGAAGGAAAACATTTGGTGTTCAGTTATTAGGATTAGATTTTATTCACAGCACGAGTAAAATAAAGAACATCTAATTTGCATAATTTATGTATTGCTTTAGTTAGGTATTTGGGCTATGTTACAAAAAGTAACTATGTAAGTACTGTATGTTTTAATATAACTGTAGCCTATGTTCAGTTTAAGTAATTAATTTGGTCAACTAAACTATACAAGAATTTAATGACATATTAATATTAAATTTTTCAAAACAATTGTAATTTGCAGAGTATTTGTAACACGATTTTAATAAACCTACCTTTTACATTTATCACCCATTGTCAAATAAATTAATAATTTGAAGAAATATTTGACAAACATTCTTGTGTTTCTATAATAAATAGTTTGATGATGTATTAAAAACGTGGAAAGCTCATACAGAGGTTAAGAAACCTCATACAAAATTTCCTAGATAAAATAGTAGATATCATGATATACTGTATTAATATGTTAAAAGTAGACTTCAAAATAAATTATAAATAGTGCAAAGAGAATTAAGAAAACTAGTCTAGGCCTAAACTCAAATTTAATTTGAAGTAAAAACCCGGCAGTTGAACATCTCGAAATTATTCTGATAGAACACTATGTCCTTGGTGTAATATGAAATATTATATTCATGAAATATTTGTTTTTTGACTGACAAATGTATCCTTTAAAATCGATTGAAATACAGTACAGTATTAATTAATATCCACCATCAAATTTATTTGACTGGTAGCTTACACTTTGAGACTATTTGTTAACATTTATAATGGTGTGTTTAAAAGTCCTCTACAAAAAACAATTTAGTGAGAAAAATATTGTGTAATATAATGTGCAATTAATTTTACTAAATTCAATTTAAAACCAAATTTTGATGTTTTGTAGGAGTTATAATTATTTTTAAATAAATTATCTCTACGTTGTACTCAACGGAGCATTATTAGTTTAGTAGTATCATACAGCAAACTTACTTATTTGCACTTAATGGCCAGCAAAATGTTTTGCAGTTTAATCACTTTTTCTCATTATTAAAATCCATAGAGAAAAAAATCTATAAGAATTTTCAGAACAGTAATAAAATGGTCTTTAAAGAAGCAACTACTTTTAGGGTTGGATGTAGAGGTTAACACATACCAGACGATCATAGTGTATACAATTAGCTTTAAAACATAAAAAAAATGGAAGCAATCCTTTAGCAAACTCTATAGCTGCGCTGGATAAGCAGTCTGTAGACATGATGGAAATCTGCCAAGGCAGGACACATGCATAACACTTTGTTTATAAAATGTTACTTAAACCAGAAACTGAAAATAAAAACACATCTTTAACAAAATCGCTAATATTTGTTTTATTTCTAGTCTACGCTGTAGTTAGTTCATCTTAACTTAGAATTTTTTGCAGATAGGAATACTTCATCTGACATCATCAGACAAAAGCTTGCCCCTTCGACAGAATTAGCAGCATTATTAAGAGAAGCATCTACAACATTCAGGATTTCAGCAACACATAACACAGACTAGCTATGATATTAATTTTTACATGTGATGAACCACACATTTTTTAGTTTTTACTTCGTTCCTGTAAGACTAACAAGTGAGCAGCAGGCTATCAGTACTGTTGTCAATGGCTGATCTATTCTTAGTATTTTGAAAAAATTTTGTATTTAAAAGGACGAATAAAACTTCATAAAAATAGTAACACAACAAACGGAAAAAAGTCAACCTGCATCCTTAACAAAGCCTAAAACTCCGTGCTTTTGATGACTGGATTATAATCATACAAACGAAACTAATCTGGCCCTTTATACTCAACTTAATATTGCTTTAGATAGTTAATAAAAACTGGTGAATTAGTTTTAGTCTTGTTTTTGCACAGCTAAGAATATCATTTTTTAACAGTTACTTTTAACATATTAAGTGAATTTAGAATCAATTTGATATCTCATTTTTCATTAGTCAGGGAGAAAAATTAAGTTGTAAAAAGAAACACATTTTTCAGAACCATAACGTTTTATTATGGGTTTATAGAAATTTGCCTATCAAGTTTCGTACCCCATCCAAATATTAGTTAAGCATGTAACACATAAATCTAAAACAAGATACAAACAAAAAGCCAAGTAATGTTTATTTTCAGTTAATTCATTATTTACAAAGAGTCTACATCTAAAAACAGTATTTAACATTGCACGACCTTTAAAAACATATGTTAAATATCTTTCATATTTAATTCAAATTATTTCTTCTAAAGAGGTCACAGATGTTTTCACAATACACAATACAATAATACATTTTGCTATGATAGAGCTGACAAATCAATTGCAACATTTTAATTCACACAAGCCAACAGAATACAATACAATAATCACAAAAGCTCTGTTTCAGAAAACTATTTTAAATAAATTTGTTAATGTTCATAAATAGTTGGTTTTACAATTTAACCAAATATAAATTAACATTTTAAAAGTATTTTAACAAATTTTATGTTATAACTAACTTTAATTGAAATGCCATAAAAACAAAATATCTTAATGAACTTTTTTAAAGTTTGGTACTTACAAGGTAGTTTAAAGATACTTATTGATTTAAAACCAATAATACACTGTTTTAAACAGATATTGAAAATAATGCAAAAAGTATTAAAATAATATTGATTTATACAATGTTGAAATGAAACTCTTTAAAAAAGTAGAGTAGAAACAGGGAAATTTAATATATTATAAGACCATTATAACAGAATAAAATAATACAAATTAAATGAAACAAAGATATTCAAATACAAAGATTTGCTTAAAAAAACAACATAACAGAACTAATTCTCTAATAAAATGGTTAACAAAATTTATGTTTATAACTTAATATAGTAAAGTATATGGCATCAATATTTACAATAACTCTAATAACAGCAAAAAGTTTATAATTTTATGAAACAGCGCTCACAAAGCTTCGAGGAAAAACCATGACTGCATTAATGAAAACATACTAAGCTAACATTAATGAGAATTACTAAACACTTTTACAGGGTACTATGAAAGCATAATAAAATATTTTCAAAATGATTTGGGGTTATAATTTTAAAACTTATGTTGAAAACTAAAGTGACTATCCATTGATTTTTTAGTGTTCCTAACAGAAAATAACAAAACACCAAGACATCAAGACATGCATACCTACATTTTACTAAAATCAACAGCATACATTTCTCATAGGCCATTCAGTAAAACAAGACACAAAACAGCTAATATATCTAAATAATGTGGAATTTTGAATTCCATTTTACTGAATGTATCTACAGCACCTCAACAATGAATCTATGATCGTGAATAATAACAACTGGTATTGTGTAAAACAGCTGACAACAAATGAGTAACGTTAACTTATTGATTATTGTGCGTACCACTATATTATAATTAATATTGAATTGCCTATTTAAAATATGGTTCAATGTTTAAAAATCTATTATTTTTATGTAATAGACGTGTTAGATTTAACAAATTTCTAGAATTATAACATTTTAATGCAATGAGATTTAGATTACATTCGATAAGCTTATGTTAAACATGCAAAACATTTAATAGAACAAGGATTTAATTATTTGTCATAATAGGCAAGGAGTAATCTAGCACACTCCGATATATTATTAATATATTATGTTTGATACACATTTTGTTTTCTGGTAACGTTTTAGCCATGTTTAACTTACTTAAAACTAATTTTATATTAGACCAGTTAACATTGTTATTGTTTCATATTCAATAAATCAAACTTTTTTCTTTAACATTAAAAATTTAATAAGCACACAAAAACAAACAAAAATAACATCCCTTCCTTTAAATAAAATGTATGACTTGTATAATATACTTTAGATTAATTTGAATCTTGTGCGAATAAATATTAACAATTATTACATAATTAAAATGTATTTACAGAAACGTACTACAAAAACAATAAATTAATACAAAATTGTCACTTCAAAAGATATTGTATTGAACTACAGGACTCCTTGATTAAAGCTTCTAACGATTACTTACATAGACTAAATGACTTAAACTACTAAAGGATCAGATCCTGTACCTTCTTCTACAGTCATATACATTCCTTCTTCTTCGTAGGCACTGTCGTGTTTGGCTAAGATTCTCAGCAGCGGACGTAACTTGAGCCACCATTGATGTTTCGGTATACGTTGGCTAAACATTAATAAATTTATTTATTTTATTTACAGCTATTTAACACTTATCAAATGTAATCGGCATTGTCAATAGATATTATCTTGTATATTAGTTCGCTAAGACATTTTTTTATCGGCCCATTACATCATCATTTTTTAGTCAATTTGTACAAATGAAGTGTCATTTTACACACCAATTACATCGTTATTTTTCAACCAATTTGTACAAATTAAATGTCATTTTAAACATTTTACACTGCAGATTTACAGAAAAATAGAAAACATCATTTTATTTTAAAAATAACTGACGTTTAAAATACTACACAATGTTATTTATATAGAAGAACTTTTGTCTAGGAACTCCCCCTTAGTTCTAGAGAAGCATTTAACATGTGCTCTTGACATATACATCAATTTGAAGTTTAAACCTTACCATACTCAGCAAAAATGTTACATGTGTTTTAATACAAAATGTTGTGGTGAATTTTATTTTTGTTATTTTGTATTTACAATTAACAGCTGATTTATTATTAGTGAAGTATCACTACGTGCTTTTAATAATTAGACAGCTGATAAAGGTTTTGACTCATTTTCCTGTACAGTAAACTACAAATGTAACCTTTATAAAGTCATTATTGAAGTGAAAACTTCTTTAGACCCACATTAGGCGATTCTTGGATAGGTCAAATCTTACGAGTTCGTGTCTCCGACATGCTAATGTTAACAGTATATCTGTAGCCATAACTATGATATGTTGCGCTTGTTGGATGTGTAAAATCTTATAAGTTCGTGCTATCGACATGCTATTGTTAACAGTATATCTGTAGCTATAAGTAGGACTTGTAATGCTTGGCCAGCATTGAAAGTTATAAGATTGTAACATTAGTCCTGTGTATGTGTATATAAGTAAAATTAAGTTGACTACGTGCAAGGTTCAATGTGTGCATTGTTTAACTTTGTTTTAATGTGCAAAAAAACCTTAAATTTTTCAATTCAAACCTAAACATTTAAATTTACTTTTATTTGAAATTTAGGGTTTTATTAAAAATACGTTTTTTAATCATTTTTAAATGTCTAAATTTGCAGACTTGGTTATTAAGGTAATGAATGTAAATGGATTAAAGAAACTGTGTTGGTTCAGTATAAGCCTAACCTAAAATTATGTTGATCAAATTTCAGATTAAATCAATAACACCACCGATTTATATTCATGACAGTTTTCACTTCTGTCGGCAGTCCAACGACTGCTTTCTTTTTAATTCTTTATAAGTGTGTTAGTTTTTAAACTTTGTGATTTTGTTCAGTGGTAAAATATTTATAAACAATAAGATAACAAAATTACCAAATTTTAAAATGTAATAATTGAAAAGTGTTTGATGTTTGTACAGAGCGTAGTGAAAAATGCACGTAGGCTACATAAATGTTTATGTGTGTGACAATATTCTCATATAAATAACTACACGATATAGTTACGCTCACAAAAAAACCTTACTTAAGTTATTAATGTTCAAAAGTCGTTACCATAGCGAAGCACGGATACTCAAATAGTTATTATTTGAATAACTCATTACTCAATTCATAGTCAATTATTTTCATTGAAATTGTCAAAAACTATTTGTTTGATTATCAAATAAAACTTAATGGATTATGAAAACCGGTGCAATAATCATAGACAAATTACATATAGATACCTTTTTTGGATAAAAAATATTGCCTTTTACTTATTTATCCACATAAGTTTAATACGGGAAGTTAGGGTTAAGATAGAGACTTCTAATTTGTGCCATTCTTCTTCATTTATCAAGCCCTTTAAAATGAGGTATCACTTCATGGGAGTTTGTATTTAAGATTTATGAATTAGCTTGTCAACCCCCCATTTTGGGGTAAGGGGAGAAATGGTCGATTACACCAAAGTTCACCTCCCTTTATCATATAAAGATACCCCGAAGCTCATTTATTTACTTTTACTTGTTCCAAAGTTAACGAGGGGGTGGGACTTTACGAACACCCGTTATATAAAATATTCATAAACTAGAGCTTTTAAATAAATGTACACACTACAAAAAAGACAAGATTTTTCAGCCACCAAGGAAACCTTTAAACATCAAATCAGACTATCCATTATGAGGTTATGGTGAAATTTCTTTTACTGAATTTAATTCCAATTGTATTTATAATAAACCATTTATAAAGTTTAACCTTAAATTATAAAGTAGCAATTCCATTAACTCTAGTGGCCATTAAACACTGTAATCCTAAGATATAAAAATTGTGGTCTTAGTAAATTGAAAGTGTGGAATAACAATAAATTTTTCTCACTCTGCTAGTGCTAAGAAACGTATATTCTTAAAAAAATATAAGATTAGATTTTCGAGTCCATAGAAGTCGTTGGCTCACTAGGTACTTTCCTCCATGACAATGGATTGCAAAGGTTAAAAGTATGAGACAAAAGCTTTATTCCCAGGAACACTAGTTTTAACAGAATCGATGATACAACAGTAAAATACAAGATTTTTATTTGAAAGGTTTTGATAATTAAGGCTCACTTTAAAAGGTTAATTATTTGAACTTACTTGTGACAAGCATGTGGAATCATAACCTTAACAAATATAAGCAGTAAGAGTGATTTCTATCAGTAACAGTTAAAAAAAAAAAACAACCTTAATATCAAAACTATGTATCACTAAAATTAAAAACTTTTCTGTAAATCTGAGTTTAAGATATTTCACAGAGAACAAGCTCATTCAACTTACTCAAAGTTAGTGTCCTTCTTCAGCTCTTGAAGAGGAGTAAATCTGTACTGACGTCTTACTACGCCCATCATAACAGCGGAGTCTGGTGTGTTAGCGTATACAGTGCCATCTTCTTTACAATGTATTTTCAGCTGTTCAATAATCCACTCGACACACTTAGCTGCCTGCTTTGTGCCCATGTTACGATCAAATGGAGTTGGGGAACCTCCTTGCTGCATGTGGCCTTTAAACAAATTATTTAGAAGAATTACATAAATAAAAAAAAACAAAAGAAAAAATCAAATGTGTGCTTAAGACCACACAGGAGAAGTATAAACTTCTATGGCGATATTCTGATAAATATAAAATATATTATGGAAATTATTCTGGTTGCTAAAAAAATGCTGCATAAAACAAATTAGCAAAATACACAAAATTTGTATTCAATTGGTTACTATGGTAATGAATGTAAATGCATCCAAGAAAAATGTGTTGTTTCATCAGTCTAGGCCTAACCTAAAATTATTAAAGATTATACATTCAAATCAACCGTTTTATCTGTTATTTTATTTTATTGGTTGTTATGGTAATGAATGTAAATACATTGAAGAAACATGTGTTGGTCATCAGTCTAGACCTAACCTAAAATTATTTTGTGTGTATGTATTAATTTTAATTTTATGTATTTCTAATGCATTATTATATAAAAATATTAGATTTCTGCACATCATAATTTAAACTTTTACTGTGCCAAATTTCAAACCCCTCCGTCCGTGTAATTTTTCTAAAAAAGAGGTACAAAGTTTTTGCTACACATATTAATATATAGATACTCTGCTATATACACATGTGTACTATAATATATAGTAGAGCGTGACGTAAAAGAGCGTTTCAGAAAATGCGTGACGGTAAAATCTGATTCACCGCCAGCAAAAATGTTTGACGCTGTGCGCCTATAGAAGTTTACACTTGAATAAATGGAGTGATAAGGAATGGTTTTTTGGGAGTTTGACTTTGTGATAGAAATTGAAGACTATTATATCAATATTGTTTTGTTAAAAAAGGGGGAAGAAATCATTAGTTTTTTTTAGGGAAATAATTGTATTTAGATTTAACTGCCATTAAAACTGGTTTAATAATTGTACTTCCATTTGAAACAATACCTCATTAATTTCAATATTTTAAAACATTTAGAAAATCACAAATAGAGCACGATTATCCAAAAAAGTCTTAAATACTCTTGCGCCAGAACATGTATGATCCACGTAGAAGGATGAATTCATTAACAAAGAGAAAAGACTATTTAAGTTTTGTCCTTCCCTTACCAAGCACATTCATACGAGCACTAAACAATCCTTTTCCTTCTTCCGAATACAGTCGATAAATAAAGTCGGTATTATAATTGTCGTTACACTTCTCATTTCTGAAACAAAGCAATTACAAAAAGAATGAATCAACTCCTATAAAAGGGAGTGTATGTCCGTATGTACATACGTATGTGAGTAACATATAATATAACAGCTGATTTCACCCATCATCTGTAATACTTAAACAAACCCAATGTAGATTATACTTTGGGGTTATGTTTACAACTCATTATAATTTCTTGTAAAGTTTATTTTTTTAAATATGAGTTATAAAACTAATGTATGCTATAATACATTATAAGATTTGGTTTGAGGTTATAAACTGTATATAAATACAACCTTTCTTCATCAATAATATATTAGTTTTACTTCGGAATCATTTGTACATCTTCTCAACATATAAACATATTTGATTATTAATAACTTCTAAATCATTTGATCTATTAATATGAAATAAAAAGCAATTAAAAGATAATATTTTTTCTTTCTTTAAATATATAATAAAGTATATAGATACAAAATTTTAACAAATAGGCCTGCAGTTTTGTAACCTGTATAATAGACACATTTACCAAGTTAAAAAATACCTGTCAGCATAGTTAAGTAGGTCTAGATAACGTCTATTGTTTTTAAATAGTATTTGTTTAAAAGATGTTTTTCTAATTTGTATCTAATTAATCTGCCTGTGATTTTTCACGGGGCTTACTAGTCGTAAGGGGAGGACCCACAGAAAATTATAAATTCTTAACTGTATATTATTTTGAGCTATTTAAATTTTTACTATCTCTAATTAGTCTACTGGAAACAAAATAACAATTTTTTGACCACCTGTAAACTATCCCCCCTCCCCCCACCCCCCTTTTGGGTAGATTTGCAGGGTTTCATAAGAAACGCTAAGGCTTTGTAACTATAAGTAGTAGAACCATTATTGAAGTGTCACTTGAAAAAGTATAATTCTGCCTACAAAGTTATGCATTCATTTTAAATTATTTCTTCAAATTTTATCTCTACAAATTTTTATTGAATTTTTTTTGTAATTTTTTATAAACATTTAAAATAATAAAAACTACTTTAGATAATGGAAAGCCCATGCATAACTTTGTGCCTGTATGTGTAAAGAGCAAGCATGCAAAATTTCACTGCCGTATCTAATAATTTTTTAGCCTTAGCATTTTTAGTAAACTAACTCTTCATTTTCTCTACTTTCGGGAATCGCGCGTTTTCTAAAAATAATTGTATTTGTTATATTTTAGGCAAAATAAATGGTCCTAGTTCACCATTTTAATTTTTATTGATTTCACTTACTACTAGTATTATATTATATACCATAGAGTATAAAGAAATGTCACAGCATAAAAGTTTGTATTATAATCTGTGATTATACAAGGTTAACCTCGAAGAGGTTCACAAAAAATTCATGTGCATGTTCAACTTTAAAAATTTTTATCTCCATGAAATATGTATATTTTCATCAAGTTGTTACTTTTTTTAATAGAATAAGATCTAAATAAAATTTGAATAAAGAAAAAAAATTTCATTTTTTTTTTTTTGTTTTTGACCATTTTCAGTGGGTCCTCCCCTTAAGTACTGACTAGTTTCTAAAAGAAATTGAGGATGTCAAAATAAGAAATCAACTCCAATACAGTTATGTTCATTTTGGTTATGAAGGTGAGTACTTACCTTACTTTGGTAAACATTAATTCTACAGTAAGAAAACCAAATTTTCAGATACATATAAACAATAATGCATGAGGTAAATATTTTTTTTTTAAATGAAATGTTAACAAATTTACCTTAAAATAAGACCTCTCTGAACTCCTTCGGCCATTTTAGAAGCCATGTGATATACATCTTGCTGCAGATCTTTAATAGAAAACTTTTCTTCATAAATGTAGGCAGCATCTGCTCCACCGGCCAAACCTAGAGACAAAAACTAATTTAAATGCACCACAAATTTGAAAAATACATTCAGTTTAGAATTGAGATACCAGATTTTTTCTAACCTGCGACAGTGGCCAGATAGCCGCAGTAGCCTCCCATGGTTTCAATGATGAACACTCGTCTCTTAGTACCTTGGGCTGATTGACGGATTCTATCACAGATCTATAACAGGGAAATAATGACTGATAAATATTAATAAAATATTTAGAGATTAATAATAACTTGCATTCAAAATTCACAAAATAGTGTAATGCTACCAAAATTTGACTGATAGACTAAACAGAAGATACATAATATCAGGGATCATTTCAACAATCCCTGATAGCACTAATAAAAATACTCATGGGCATTACCTTCACATTCCATTTCAAACATTAATATAAAATCATTCACCATGTTTGTAAACCCATATAGTATTAAATTTATTTACGACAATATAACAACAAAATAAAAATGATTTAAAAGGTTGAGAAATGGGAAGAAGAAAATTGTTAGAGGAAGGAGGAAGAAGGTGATTTTGAATAGTAAGGAGTTTTGGCATCAACTTGAGTATAACATAGTCCAGTGAGTGCACAGCTCTAATTGAAGTTTAATAAGTGTTTGAATAAACTATACATAAAAGTTACCACCAGAAAAAAATAAATAAATTGAACAGCTTAAATATTGAGTGCATAATGTAGTAAACCTACATCCAGTCAATTTTTTAAGTTTATTCCAGTTCACATCCTTCTTCACACCAGACCTCCATATTTTCCTCACATTGAAACATCTAAATTATCAACTAATCGTCACCCGTTTCTTCAACCACACAACCATTCAGGAATTTTAATTAAACATCTATTTTAATCTTAAGCTCAAAATTGTAAACCATTTCAATCACGTCACAAGTTAGCATCAATCATCTTTCATTAGCATAAGCCTAGATTAAGTGTTCATTTTGTTAATAGTTATTAAATATTTGTTCTAGTTAAATATAACTAAACTAAAAAAAAACCTCACAACCAGCTAGCCGGCAACCCAATTGTAAACATAAACCCGAGATTTGTTAAAGTTAATAAATAATTTATAAATCCATTCCATAGCGCCTCTCTGTTTATTTTATATTCTACGATAAACGCGGAAGGATACAACGTACACAACACTTAACATTATAATATTAACAATGATAATCCCAGTAAAATGATTAGATGATTACTGTCTTACCACAACAAATCCGATTACAATGTTACAAAAAGAAATTTATTAACATAATCCTATAACAAAAATAATACAGGGGGTTGTAACGTCTACCCAGAATTGCCCGAATTCTTTCTTTCCTTGCTACACCTATACCGTGGGGTTACATACTCGGTCGCGTGCAGGCGTTGTAGTACACAGTTTACACAATCACTAGCAGCACTGACTGAGCCCGTCATGTACCATGCGATAGCTGTTCAAGGCGACCCCCCGCCATTTTGCTAGTTAGTTCACCTTTATCTACCACGCAGTACAGAAGGTCGCGCTTGCTTGTGGTCCGTAACATGAAGTAATATCTTTCTTCTACAATATGCGTTAATAAGCCGTACACCAGGTAAAATAACCATGTTTTATTTAATATGTAGCATGTAGTCTACGGATATCTGAATTTTCCCATAATTTCAAAATGTCATTTAGTATTAGTTACTGTTTGTTACGTGTAAGCCTTTGTATTTTGCAAAAAGCAATTTGTAAATTAATTAACCATATAAATTTTGATATTTTGTAAAGCCTACAACCATACTAAATAGCCCGGACAGTGATTTTAATAATTAGCCTTGAAAATAGACAATTTAAACTAAACTAAAGTGAATTCATGTATAATTAACTACAAGTTATAAATTGTGTTCTAAAGAGTTCCAGTACCAAGTATAATTCAGCCAGTCAATTAAAAACAGTATAATTGTTTCAGTTTGCCAGAAACAAAGTGTAACTCTGTAACAATTAACTTTTGATATTAATTACAAGTGAAACTTATAAATTATAACGTCATATTAGACCAAATTGACACGTTCAAACAGTTTACAACAGGACCAACTACAGCATGCCTGCTGTAAACGTGCTGTAATTTTATTCTAACATAATATTTTACTTTTGGCTATTTAAAACAACTAATGCCTATATTATGTTCTGGTCCTTTAGAGAAATCTGGTTTAAGTTCCTGCTTCAAGTTTCTACTTTAAGATCCTGCTTTAAGTTCCTGGTTTAGTTCAACTCTTAATCAATATGCAACTGTAATTAAATGTGACTCTACCTTCGCAACTATAACTTATTTCTACGCTGTCTCAAACAAAGTGAATTCATTTGATCAATAACTCATTATAAAATATAAACAGAAACAGGCTATTTTAAATCAGTATGAACTTATAATAAGTTAGCCAAAGTCAGTGAATTTCCGAAATATAAAAAGGCTATTTAACTTTTTTTTATGTAATTAAAATAGTATGTTGTTGTAATATATATGTCATTTTTTAAATAATAAGAGCGGTGAGGTACCTATTTTGACACCACGGACTCCAAGAGTCAGAAATCAAAATTCCTTTTTTTAATTATAATGACGTCATGATTCCAATAATACTTTAAGTACAAAATTTTATATTATTTTATTTTGTTTATACTTTTTGGAGTTGCAGTTTTTTTTATTACATACAATGCGCATATATATATATATATTTTTTTTTAATAAACGTTGGCCAACATATAATATACCAAATAGTTTGTAAGTACTATTATATAAACTAATGTTTAAGACCATGTGTACTATTTTCAAAAGTTTTATTTCTTGGATTAATTAACTAAATCAATATTTAAATATATAATTAAATATAGGGTGGGTTTTTCTTTAATTTTTGTAAGGGAGGGAATTAAATAAATCAAACTGTTATTTTTTTGGGGCGTATACAATGTTCATTCTTTTTTATGTTAAGGGCGTATCAAATTTTTTTTAATAAACTAACGTTATTGTTATAAATGTGTACATTAATTCTATTTATCCAATAACCTGTCAAGGGACATTTCAGATATCTCGACTTCGTAAGGTAAGACTTGTATCTGGTGTAATTTACTTTCATAAACTTTCGGTATGTGCCATCCATATTATTTTGAGCCCAGTACGCATTCCACATAGTTTTTGCTTTTGGATGGTAACAGGGTTAAAGGGACTTTATGATGTATACAGTTTATTATAATATGATTTTTAAAGTATACACGGATATTATGAACATAGAGTTGTGTACCTTCAAAATTGTGAATTTGATCAACTCTAAAACTTTAAATACAAACAAATGGTGTACATGCAAAATTTGAAAATATATATATATAAGAGAAGATTCATATTTATTTTTCTTAATTATGACATGAATAAATTTATTTTGACAGTTTTATTTTTTCAATTGTTGATTTATAAACCCACCCCTAACAGATAATACCATATTGAAATCTAGAGTGAATAAAAATAAAAATAAAATTGCTCAAAAATTTCAAATCACAAAAATAAAAAAAAAAACTTCCTCTCATTAAAACATTCCGCTCCGCAATCTCGCCACAAACCGCTGACAATCGTCATTATCTTGCTCAAAGAAAGCGTTTTCAATCAACGTTTCGGTGGCTTTAAACCTGACTTGTTTGAGCAAAGCATCTATGTGACTCCTCCAAGACATCATTTCATCAAGACTCAATCTCAAGTACTTAAAATAATTTACTTTATTAAAAGGTTGATTCTCACTGGACACATTTTGATTACAACTAAAATAGTAGTAGACAACTGTATTCTGGAATTCAAACAGGACATGAAAATTAATAAATCTTGTTTTGGCTACATTTACCAACATCTTATTTGTGTGACACCAATTCCTTAAAGTACAAATCTCTAACAATTTCTGACCAAAAAAACTAACTTTTTCATTTGAATAAAGGCGACCAATGTCATCTGCAAAAGCTGCAATATGACCATTAAAGGATTTTATTAATAAATTGTTTATAAAAATTATGAATAAATTAACAGATAGCACTAAGCCTTGGAGCATCTCCACCCCTCTGTTGCAGTTTATGATTAAACAGTTATTTACTTTAACCTGCTACTTATAATCAAATGAAAGTCATCTCAATATATGTTTTAACCTCAAGTGAGCTGTTTGTTTCCTTGTTTAATTTAGATACAAATAGATGTATGTTGGAGGAACCAAAATTACATTGACATTTCAAAACATATAAACATTAATAACCAATTGATTTCTAATCCTAATATTTTAACAAGTATTTAATCCACAATTAACATAATTTTGCGCAGATAGTAGTAGTACATTGCCCTATTTCTGCTGTGCTCTCAAATGAACAGGAAAAATGTTCAAACTTACCTCAGTAATCTCATTTAAAGCTGTATCACAACCGAGTGAGAACTCTGTACCAGGAACATTGTTACTAATTGTTGACGGGATTATCACAATGGGAATACAGAATTCAGGATAAGTACTGCGGTTCTCAGCCAATTGTAGGCCAGCCTGATAAGCCTCAAATCCTCCGATGATGAGAAGAGCTTGGATCTTGAATTCTTTGAGCCTAGCAGCAATTTGGGGCATTCTTTGGTTAGGCAGAGTACGCTTGGTACCTAACATTGCTCCTCCTTGGCCTACCCAGCCTGTCACATCAGACCACTTCATCACTTGGACCTGTAACGGTATTAAATAGAAAATATTTTATACAATTTGAAACTTTACCTCTTAATTTTGAGAAAACGTTTACTTATTACATACACAGTAGACTCACGGCACTTGAAAATCCGACATGCTCGGTAGTCCGACGTGCCTTTCAGTTGATTCACAGTGCTATGCTGAATAATTCTAATATAATAACCTCGAGGTAATTTGAGCGCTTTGCTTACCATACTGTTTGCCTGTTATAACAGGAAATCCCTCCTATCCTTAAGTGTTCCTACTCATATTGTTTCTTTAGACGTCTCAATTCAGTTTTGTCGCAAAGCATAACTATTTGTGTTATTGCATTATATTCGTTTGAAGTGATTTTATAGTGCTGTGAGTTGCTAAGTTCTATCAATTGCAATTTTATTTTATTTCTGTATACATTAGTGTTGTAATGGCAAGCACAAGTTCAAAACGTAAGCAAAAAAACATTAAATTTATCTGATAAATGGGAAATTATTTAACAGATATAATCATGGTGACTGACACTCCAATGTTGATATGTAAATTGAGGATGTTATTTACATCAACAAAGAAGCATACATGCACCCATTTCAGAATGGTGTTCGGAGCATGTGCTGAGGTTCTAATGTGATTTTAACTTTATATTTTAGTAATGTACATTTAAGTGTTTTTATGTAAGTATAAGCGTTTTACATGTTTTAATTTTGACAAAGTTCCCAGTGTGCAAACAGCTGTATATTTGATAATGACTGAATAAAATAGTCAAAACGGCCGACATATAAAAACAACAAAAAACAAGGACTGCACAACAGATCGTAAAGATAAATATATATATTTATAAACAATCCAGTTAGGCTACCACAAATAAGTATGATATTGTAAGTCCACCTAACGCAGACATCGCATTCATCTTGAAATATTTAACATCAAGTATACCATTGTCAATTCAGTGTTTGTCAAACCGTTTCAACTTATTCACTTTATAAAGCAATAAAATATAGTAACCTAAACTTACATTTCCAGCGACTAGACCTTCAACTCCATCATGGATGCCATAGACAGTATCTCCTCTGTAGATACAATTACGTACGAAGGATCTTACAGCTGCATTCATACCACATGCAGGAGCACCAATATGCATCACTGCCAGTGTATAGCCTTCCTAGAAAGTTATAACACAATTTAATTCAAAAATATATAAAAAAATAATCAATACTAATTCTAAACTACACAATCTTCACTTAATCTCAAATTTCAACACTTTTATTAAACAAGTATGAAATATTTGTATAAATTATACATTTTTAGTTTAAATAACGAGTTATTGCAACAATATTATTATGAACAACCTTTAATTTGAGCTAATTTCGCTCAGATATGAGATTGGGTCTTCCGCATGGTAGTCGAGAGAAATTGCTTCCTTACCGTGAGAGAAGTTTCTATGCTATACAGCTAACTGTACCCTTACTGTCCTGTGCCAACTGCCACTCAATACGATACAATAAAAACTCATTTTCTTAAGATCACACAGTGAATTTTAATGGAATAAAGGGGAGTGAAATTACGGTATAATTTCACATACAAAATATAATTGGTTTTCACATTTATTCTTGTCAGACAAATATAGATTTAATAAACTGGATAACGACTCAACCAACAAAGGTTCTGTACCACCAGCCTTGCCAAACGTTTTACCAAAATGATTGGAGAATATAATTATCTCCAACATTACATGGTTTTTCAAAATTTTACTTGCAATACTTTTGTAAATATAGTAAGGAATTGGATTTAGAGCAACATTTTCAGGAGTATCTTGAAAACTAAACATTACAAAATTCTTATAAAAATTGTTTTGATACCTTAAATAAAAGCATCTTTAACGATACTCCACACACGACAGTATCATAAAATATTTATTTTTTATAAGTTTGACAAAAATGATTTTTCGTTTGTTATACATATTGCTGATTTCTCTAAAACTTTCTAATCGTAAAACAAACTCTAATCGCAAGTGTAATTTTTATAAATTAATTTTTCATTAGCATATTGATGAAACTGTTAAGATTGTTTGGAGTACAGTAAAGTTTTGCTAATTTCTAAAAATCTATGATAGTCCTGACCTTGTTTAATTTTTACTGTAATCTTTTTCACCTTGATTTCTACTAAAAGGTTTGAGAAACTTTGGGAAATAAAGGGGTGGGGTAACATAGTTTTGATCAATCAATTTTTTATAATTTCACTTTAACTCTTTGAGTCCCATATGTAGTCTTCCAAGAGGCCCATGCCCGTGAATATGCAAGGTTAATTTCGGCTATAATTGTTAGTTGTATAACAATAGTATAGAAGGCTATGGCTTATTGAGTTATTTGAGAATCTTTCTAAATTTCCATAACAGTTTTAGATTCATTTATGTTTTTTTTTTCTAAAACTTGGCAATGAAATTAAAAAAAATATATTTTCCACTTTTAACTATCAGACCAGGCAAGCAAGTTCTATGACTTTGCTAAACTTTATAACTTTTAAAATTGGCCAATATAATCGATGGTAGCACATAGGCAAAAGGACGGACAGTTGTCTTACCAATAGGTTCTTTTTTGTACCATTTGATACAAAACCCTAAATAAAAGAAAGAACCCATTCACATTTTTATCAGCATTAAACAAATTTCTGTTGTAATAAAAATATTCTGTTTTATATTTTTTGTCCTTTCACTTTGTAGGACTTATTTTTTTAGATGTACGTAATTAAGTTAATAAAACTGCAGTGCATATATTTACTTTATCTAAAAAATGCCCAATTATATGAGTAGTAATTAAAACATTAGCAAACTTTGTGATTATAGCCATAAATATTACATTTTATAAGATATTTTGTCTGTAAAAAACTGTTAAACATTTGTTAGCTCTCAGGTTATCATAAATCTTAACTGTATATCCAAGTAACAATTACAATGTAGCGAATTAAATGCATGCAAATATTAAATGTGTTGAAAAGACTAAACATTTAGCATATGTTGAGTCTTGTACTCACCTGTCCCCATAAAGTGTCTTGCTATGGGGAAACAGTAACAAAAATTAATTATACTAAACAAAACCATACCATTGCTTATAATTACACTGAACATATCCTCGTAAACAGTGGTTCAAATAATTTACAATTATTACAAAAATGTTCTCCAACATTATTATTACAAAATGGTAATTAAATTACTTTAATTATGCAGTTCGAACAGCATCTCATACCGAATGCCAACTGACAGTGTTGCATGGCTATTAATTAGTGGACTAGTAGGTACCAATACCTGCAGATGTGATTAAATAAATAAAAGGACTATCGGGTAAATATTTTACCTTACCATTACACTAATAAAAAAAAAATTGGGTGTGCGTCGGACCACACGGTGGAAGTTATACTTCTTTGGCCATTCTCATACACCCACTCACGCACACAAACAGACAGGATATATAAATGAAATATAAGACATTTTTCAATATTATTCAATATATTTATCTTCAATATATTATACGTGACTTCATTATTATATTATACACCTATATTATCATTATCAGTAATTATATATTGTGGATTCGGTGACCCTACTGTCGATTAATCGATAGTTCTTAAAAATTTGTTCTTACTTTTCAGCGTGACGCGGTTTCTCGACCAACATCCCATCCCAAAGTGT
>JAGFPH010002089.1:22790-38586 GCA_018207615.1 Philaenus spumarius | reverse complement strand
CTTTTCTAGAAAACAAAAAACTGGGCCAAAGTAAACCTACTGGTTTCTAAAAATGAAAGTATACTTTAAGAAATAGTTTACATAGATGTAAACTATTATTTATGGTGAAAAGCTATTAATCCATGTTAATTTAAACAAAATTTTACTGTGGAATTAACAATAAATTTTGTTTAAACAATCCATAAAATTAGTTCAGTTTTCTCTGATATATGTTAATCTTACAGTATAGTTAATCTTACATTAAAAAAAAAATATATTACACTTTTTTGGCTTAAACAGTAAAACAAAATAAAATTGTACTGCAATATTTCTTTTAAATTTCCAAGCAAGCATAATATTATTTTACATATAGTTTGCATTTGTAAGTAGTTAAAGATAAACTAAAAACAAAACAAAAAGCTTAAAAAGTGGATTTCAAATTACAGTAAAACCCCGGTCAACCGAAACCCGAGTTATCAGAAATACCTACGAAAATCCAAAAATAATAGCCGGCCCTATTGTATGTAGAATATTCCATTTTTGTTTTTTTAATCAAAATTAGAACATTTTTCTACAATTCAAACATTTATTAGAAATTAAGTAGCGGCTTAAAAAAGAATGTCTAACTTTGAATTCAGTTAAATGTTAGAAAAATGTTAGAAGTCCCCCCCTTTTATTTTGATTTTGAGCCGCCTATTTTCTCCCTCAGAATAAAATTGTGAAATAAACAAACTACTGTATTTCTTTTCACACGTTTATTTAAGCGCACAAAGTAAAGATTTTTGAATTCATTTGACCTTCAAAACTGAGTGTTAGATGTTCATGGCTTAATAGAAATTTTTTTTATCCAAAACGGCTTCCCTCCCCCCTTTAGTTCGGTTAACCGGGGGTTTACTGTAACTATTTTTTGACCCCATGTATTTACTCTTTTTTATACTGACACTCTTAAGTATGGAAATTGACTTTTACGGTAGCACTAAAAGGGTTGAATATTGTAACGTTTCGTTCACAAATTAGTGATCACCTAAATAATTTTGAGTAGTGTTCCTTATTTTTAACACGGTTGAAGCAGGATACAACTGCTAGTTAATATTATATTCATCTAACTGGTTTTCTTATATAGGCCTAATTAAAAAGTAATAAAAATACTTTGTAATAAAGGTGTGGTTATACACTTATTACACTGTTAACATTAGTAGTAAGACTTATAAAAAGTGATTATAATTAATTAAAAAGTAATATCAATAATTAATTTTTAATACAGCGGTGTGGTAATAAGTGGTTAACGTTAGTGGTAAGATTTATAAAAGTAATTATGAATAAAATTGTTCCAGTTGCATTGAAGAGCAATCTGTTTAAAAAAACTTTCAACTGTAGATATTTTAAAGATAGTACACAATTACCTAGTTGAAGGTACTTACTATCATTTCTTATCAATTACTAATCAGTTTTTCATAGATTAATATATTTAATGGTTGCAATAATTTACAAAGACAATGTACCAGTTCACCCAATCTAATTAACTAATACTTTGTTCTTGCCTGCTCCAATTTGTTGCAGAGTTTTGTTGGCCAATCGACTGGTGGCGGCATCTCTGGGATAAACACATAATCTGCTTCACTGGTCAATGCAGTCACTATTGCCAGATACCTTTGCACAACAAACTTTATAATCTAACGATAATTGTAAAAATAACAACATTCATGTCCAAAAGTCTGCATCGATTCTGCCGTAGGAATAAAACTGAAATTTGTTTCAAATATGGAGGAGAATGTATTTTAATGTAGAGACAGAGTGGACATTCTTTGTCCTCCAGGCACACCACCTCAAACTAAAACCCTTACTAAAAGAAAACATTATTCAGTTTAAAAGCATTATTGACAAGATGAACGAAAAGTTTGTAAAGTAGGAAACCGAATGAAAGTAAACAAATTTGTGAACTGACATTTGATTTAAAAAAACAATTGAAAGGCTTAGAAATAATGTACAAGGTCCTACTTAATAACTTCTTATGTTGGTGTCTGCTATATGGTTCACAGTTTTATCTAAGGATATAAGTGGCTCCATAAAAAATATCTTATGTAAAATTAAAGATTAATTTTGCAAGAAAGACTTTAGAGTTGTTTCATACAATTCCAGCTGTCAATTACTATGATATTTAAAAAGTGGCTATACATATCATAGCCAAAATTATAATACATTTAATTACATTGCATCCAGTAACGTTGCTGTTGAACGTTCTGTATAAAACAGTGTAAAATCGCTTTTCTTATTCAAAGGTACATTAATTTAAAACAATGTAAACAAATTGGAAAAATATAAAGGGAAATTTTTGTGAAATTATAAAATTATAGATTTTTTAGATTTAAGTAATTTAAAAATTGTTTTTAAACTGGTTGAAGGTTGTCATACAACTATTTAATGAAACAAGATTGAAGTTATTCAAAGGTTTGAGGTCAAGATGTGGTTTGGAGATTGATGTATTGCATTCTCACAACACAAAATATTTCTCTCATCAAAAAATAAAGCAATTTTTATTTTTTTAAAAAGTTGAATGTACTTTATAGCTTACTAGTTGTATTTTGAAAGTTTTAATGACCTTGATATTAGAATACATAGTGACCTTGATAGCCTGACATTGTTTATCACAGCCTACTGAATCAGCAATTATTATGCACAGTCTGCAGACTTAAATAATCATTCAACAACTATTATTTGTTTAGCTGACGTTACAGTAATTTCTACATGACTTTAGCAACTATATTAGATACATACCTTATAAATAAAGGCTTTAAATGAAGGTCATATCTGGTACGTTTTACTACAACATTGTTTTGTTATCAATTTAAATATATTTCTACTTTCAATCATTGGCGGATCCAGGGAGGGGCTGTGGGGGATGCAGCCCTTCCTATTTGGGTTATACATTTTTTTTAAAGAACCAAATATTACACGAAGAAAAGAAAGTAAATTTTAGGGAAAAGAATGTAAAGAAATGTGCCTATCCATATGCAGTGCGCCAGTTTAGTACATTTCGAATGAAGGGTCAGTATAGTGTACGAAAATAGATAGGCCTATGTGCAGCATTGGTCTGCGGCTGCACCATGCCATGTCGCCTCCCTTCCCCACATCATCCCACTCCCTTACATTGGCTGTTCCCTGTCTCAGTTTTTGCCCTGCTGAGTGATGGTTGAAGATTCAATGATTGTTGTATGTTAACTTGTGGTTTACACCCTTTTCTCTTGCACTGATTGTAACATAAAAATGACAAGTAAAAATTGCTAGTGAATTGTAAGATCATTTCAACAGCTTTTCATGAGATTAAGATAGGAACTAAAACTTAATAAAACTAGTGAGAGGTGGGGCTGTTCTATTGACCATTTGTTTGCAATCCAAACTAACGAGAAATTTTACTTTGAATTGTTTACACATTTTATGGCCAGGGGTACACACTGTTTAAACAGAGAATCAGCCAAACATTGTTTAACCCTATTGCTGCCAGTGCAAATGTCCTGCAAGTGCCAAGCCATTTCGGTGCGTTTTGCAATTATTTTTTAAAAAATTCGCCAAATATATTAATTATATCCCAATCCAAAAGTGTTGCGTAGCTTTTTTGTAGAAACAGGTTCCAAGAATTCATTTTGCTGACAAAATTGATCCAAACAAAGTCAAGATAAATTTGCTACGATAAAGAAAAGGAAGTTGGATTTTGTTCTTTAGGCCAATAAGTTACTTGTTTGTGTCCCTTTAAACATGAAAAATCTTTCCCAATTTTCAGTTTCTTTTATATGTTAAACTATTACAGCTATGTATTTTACTTTTTAGTACAATGTGAAATAAAATAAAAACCACATGTAAACGTGTTTTAATAAAATACCAAGGTCTTCATGTCACGTTCATAATATAGTAATCATATTGTCATATTAATTTCCTCCAAAATAATACTTCAGGTGCTCTTGAATTTCTTGAAGTAGTCTAATAAGACATTTTCAAGCATTGTACTTCCGGACCCCTCTCCCTGCACTAGGGGGTATTCCATACCCCCACCTCCTTGATAGCAGACAACCCCTCCCCTGGAAACCGGCTGGATATGCTTCAGTGCAATTGTCCTTTATTCGGTTTCAAACTTTATTTTTTTCCAATTCAAGTAAACAATTTATGTAGAATAATACTGTATAACAATGTAACAAGATAGCAATAACTCAAAAAATGAAATTGGATTAAAACTGCACAGAATTAACAAACAATAAATGCTCAAACTTTAATCGAGGAGAAACAGTTGTATAAAAACACTTGCTAAACAAAATTTCAGAATCTGTTGATCAATCAGTTCAGACAATTTCTGTCAATTTATATTATTGAAACTTTGTTTATCCATAGTAAAATGATAGCCTGTAATTTTAAGTTTCATCACTATAAAAAATAATTTCACAAATAAAATTAGCTGACAGAAGTGATCAAATAGAAATTAAAACCTTAGTATAACCTAGATCAGGGGTCTCCAAACTACAGCCCGCGGGCCAAATGCGGCCCGCTAAAGGATTTGGTTCGGCCCGCATACACCAATAAAAAAAAGTTTTGTTTTAGATTTTGAGAGTGTGCAATGCTGTTAAAAGTGCAGGAGTGGAAAAACCAATGGTGTTACACTGCATTGTTCACCAACAAGCACTGTATGGGAAAACCCTTGACGTATCAGAAAAAATGGAAGTAGTGGTAAAAACTGTATATTACATCAGATCACATTCTCTTAAACACAGACAGTTTAAGAACTTTTTGTCAGAAATAGAAAGCCAGTACCCAGACATCCCATATCATTGTGAGGTGCGTTGGCTAAGCAGAGGAAAGGTGCTTATGAGGTTTCTTGAGCTACGCCAAGAAGTTGACATTTTTATGATTGAACAAACAGGGCCAGTAGAAGAGCTTTCGAGTGATCAGTGGCTATGGAAACTTGCATTTCTTGTTGATATTACCACACATCTTAATATTTTAAATTTGAAACTTCAAGGCAAGAGTTCGTTTGTAAACGATTTGTTTCAACACGTGAAATCTTTCAGATTGAAACTAGTACTTTTTGAAAAACAAGTAGGAAAAACAGTTTTTGACCATATGGAAACTTGCAAAAACTTTGCTAGTGAAACAAGTGTGCCGTTTCCATCTCAATATGCAGCACAAGCTATTTCAAAACTAGTCGCTTTGATGAAGCAACTACATCAGAAAAGATCAACCTATTACAAAATCCATTTAAATATAAAATTGAAGATGCTCCTGCAGAACTTCAGCTCGAGTTTATTGATATTATGTCAAATGAAACCTTAAAAGAATACTTCTCCGAATGTTACAAAAATGAAGTTCTTCGTCCTTTTTACAGGTATGTAACTAAGTAACTAAGTTGTAATAACTATTTTTTTTAATACCGAAATTTAATTTAGTGATGAGTTCAAAACAATAAAAAGTTTTGCGAGAGAAATGATAACTATATTTGGTTCCACATAATTTATATTTGTGAGCAAACCTTTCCGAAGATGACACATGTGAAATCAAAATACAGGTCAATGTTGTCAGATAAGCACCTAAAAGCTATGCTCACTATTGGAACTACAAATTTTAATTCAAAATGGACAGACATTGTGAATAAAAAACAGCTGCACACATCTCACTAAAAATAAAGACATAATTTTCTTTTCAAAAATGTTTGTGTTACATATTTTAAGTTTAAATAAATAAGTATGTTTCTCCTGAGTGTTTTGTCTTTTGACCTTTGCATTTAAAATGCTTATTTATTTAACTTTAACCAATAAAAATAATTATGTTGGTAGAAAAAAGAGTTAAAAATCGTATATAAGTTAGACTCAGAGACACTTAAAACTTATGTTTAAAAATTTATTTATTTGTAAAAATAGACTGGAAATGCTTAAAAACACTGTTTTCAATTAATTGTCAAATGTTCCACCCGGGGGGGACAAGTCGCCAAGACCCTGTTGGCCCGCCATACCATCTCGAAATTTCAATACGGCCCTTGGGTAAAATAGTTTGGAGACCTCAGACCTAGAAAAAAGCAATAATATGCTTATTGACAAAATATTTATCTTTGAATTCATGTATTTAAGAGAAATTTTGTAAAAATATTGTGTAAGTACATACTATACTTTATCAGTTTTACCATTAACCATAAGTTTGTTTACTATTTAAAATTTTGTTTTTTAATAAATTAAAATTATAATTTTGAAATTTGATTAAAAAGATTACTTAAACTTTTAACAATAAACAACAATCTTTTAACTATCAGGATTATAATAACTACTGAACACCAGGTTTAATGCAAATTAATTTAGGCACAAAACTATTCATTTAGAATAGGATTGTTTAGTGATCCTAGTAAAACATCATCAGGACCTCAACAAGGTTAACCATGAACAACCGTATATTAGAAATAATATCAAAAGAAATCTATTATGTTACCGTCCGAATTTTAACATTGTATAATGCACTTTTACCTATATACTAAATTACTTTCAAGAAAAGATTAAAGAAACATTTTACAGGGAAATTGTACGTAACGTTTCTTATTTCATTGAAAAGATATCAAATATCAACTTTTTCAAACTTTAACAAAAAGTATTGCTTTCTAGTTGGAAATTAAAAATACATTTAGAAAGAAAAGTCAGTAATTAACATAAATGCTACACCAGACAAGCCTTGATTTACACCAAATAATATTAAACTACTTGCAAATTTAAAAAAGCACATAGTATATAGAGGTAACAATGGTACAATGCCACACTTAATATATTATTGAAATTTACATAAGATGAACGATGGATTTTTAATTTCATTTTCATTACAAATCAATAACATGAAATCATAAATAAGGGTAGAATTAACTTAGTAAAAAAATTAATAGTAAAACATATATGTTTACAAATTATAGAAACTTAAAAGACCAAGTATGAAAAATCTAATAAATTAAACAATATACTTCAAAATATAAAATGCTTTGAAAGTGTAATAAACAAAGGAATAACTAGTACATATTAGGTACACTGCTCTTTTGCTCACTTTTGAAATTCAGACCACATATTCTTGAAAAGAAGGTTGGCAAAACGAAACATACTAACTTATCTCTTGGAGAAAATGCATTGCAAAAAAAATCCCTAACCTTAAATATCGAAACACAAAATGGTGGATATCTGGAAAACGAAGCATTTCCTTTATATGAACAGTTTTCTTTATTTTCACTAGTAGAACACGTCCTGAAAGTTTCTCCGTTTCTTCCTGAATTACCATGTATAAAATAAGAGAGGGCGGCCACAATGGGACATGAGCAATGTTGGATATTGATACACTACTTAATAGACCAACTGACCAGGCCATCCAGAAATACTGGTTTAAAAGGGACAGTTCAGGTTTTACAGTCAAGTCACGACGGCCCGGTTGATTTGTAATTTTGTCCTGGTCTGACTACGAGGAGGTTAAAATTGAATAGATTAATAAAGTTTTTATGAAAAACTGCGTCCCCACACACACACACACACGAACATTAACATCAAACTATCATGACGCCAGTAGTTCCATCACATTCAACAACCTATTCTCCCATCTTGTTTTGCCTGGTAAATGTCATGTGCTTCAGAACCTAGACATTTAACGAGTAGAAAATGAGTAGTGACAGTTGGCGTTGCATTGCAACTACTTTATTTACGTGAAGTATATTGCTTTTCACAATAATTATCACAATGCCGAAAAGAACTTAATTTAATGATGAGCTATGCAATGAATACCCTATCTATATTTTTTTTAACTTTTCTATCAAGACCGAATTTTCTATCTCTCTTGGAAGACGTTCGGATATAATAAAAGATCATATGAATTTCAATAAACACAAGATCAGTTCATGAAGGTTTATTGAAAAGGATTACTATAAAATTTGAAACACACTTTACTTTTTCTAAGGTTGAAAATATTTCTCCAAGAAATTTTGCTTCCTTTTCCAAATTTGTTAGGCTTGACCAAAAGATTAAAATCACTTTATTATTTTGAAGTAAAGTTTTATTTGCATAAATATTATATAGTTACATGTAATATTTCACATTATGGGTTTTTGGTATCAATAAATATGTATTCTAGAATTTATATACAGTTTTATTGACTTGTTCCATTGTGGCCTGTATTTGTAGAATGTTACAAAATATTTAAGAATCAATTTTATATCTATGTTAACTGTTTAAAATAAACAGCATAAATAAAAAAATGCTTTATAACTACAAATAAGTTTCATCATTCTGAAAACATCACAAGAAATATATTGTGATTTTTGTCATACTGTGCCCCCCCCCCCCCCCCCATATAAAGCATTGCCAAAAGCATGTCCAATAGAAAGGTAGAATAAAATTCTTACAACCACTTCGAAGCTAATAGGTACAATAATAAACACCTAACGTGACATTGGGATGTGTATGTTTCATTTGAAATTTATAAATAATACTGAACATAACAGACTCACCCACAATGCCTACCCATAACCTCCATAATGAATGTCCTCTGATGAGAGTATGCAGTCGAGACGATTGCGTCGATAGCTTCAATGATACGATGTAGCGCAGAATCTGTACCAATGGTCATATCAGTACCACAGAAGTCGTTATCTATTGAACCTACAAGACCAGCGATGTGAAGGAACTTGTACTTCTCACGCTGATCCTTTGTTATTTCCCCTGAACAAGAAAATTGTCAGAGTTTAGTTGTAAAACAGTGTATTATAACTGTTACACTTGTTCAAAGGAAAACAGGAATGGGTGGGTTATCCACCAAGTGGGTGTTACAGTACAAATAAATCAGAGAAATCTGAGTTTAAATAGGCCTATTGCCAGTCGATCAAAAATGTTTAATAATATTAATAACAGCAAAGCACGAACACTTCATACACCCAATACCAAACTAACCATGACAGGAATATATTTTAACTATGTGGTGAGGATTAATGAATGAAAGTTATGGCTCCCAAACACAATAATATGGTACACACTCTATGTAATTCTTTGACCATTTTTTTATATTCTTAAACAAAATCCTTTAAAATGATACCCAACATGACAGTATAAAAAAAATGTTATCTAATTTTGGCCTATAAGTGTTTCATTTTTTCCTTTCAGATATAAAACCCCGTAAAAATGACAACAGTAAGCATCTTTAAAAAAATGTAACATGTACTTATGGAGAATTGATTTAGCAAAGCCTGCAGTAGATAAGGTATATTTATACACCATTAATAAGTTACTAGAGGAGGCAATCTCCGTGATCGTTTTCCCAGATATTAGGCTTTTTTTAAAAATACATTTTTAACTTTGAATAATTCATTATTATGCCCAACCTGTAATTGTGTTAAGTTACTGGATCTGATAATCTTAATCAACTGTTTCAATCTATTATTGTGTACAACTAGTTGTTATTGGAATAAATATCAAAATTACTAAAACATTCACTTTACTGTATGTAGAGTCCCGCTATTCCGAACTAATTGGGACCGAACGCTGTTTGATACAGCGGGAATTCGGATTAGGCGGATTTCATGAATAATATCAACTTATGTTAAGGAGTAAATTATCTGGTAGCCTCAGCTCTTTACAGCGTTGATCGGCTCGGAGGAAAGCGAGGAGGAGGTGAATGCTCAAACTGAACTCATCACACTCAGATGCGGCAAATACTCTTGACCTCGCTTGCACCAAATGATGCGGCGATGGTGGAACATTGCATCCTCAAGTCGATTCAGTGCTCATCGTCAGAAAAAAAATCACTGACTTTACTTCTTAAGTGTGTGTAAATGAGTTATTTTTGTGTTTAGCACTGATTAAAAATGATTCTACAGAATTGTATAAATGGAGCCGACATGTACTGTACTCGCCTTGCACCAAATGATGCGGCGATGACAGGACATTGCATCCTCAAGTCGATCCAGTGCACATCGTCAGAAAAAAAATCACTGACTTACTTCTTAAGTGTGTGTAAATGAGTTATTTTTGTGTTTAGCAGTGATTAAAAATGATTCTACAGAATTGTATAAATGGAGCCGACATGTACTGTACTCGCCTTGCACCAAATGATGCGGCGATGGCGGGACATTGCATCCTCAAGTCGATTCAGTGCTCATAGTCAGAAAAAAAATCACTGACTTTACTTCTTAAGTGTGTGTACATGAGTTATTTTTGTGTTTAGCAGTGATTAAGAATGATTCTACAGAATTGTATACATGGAGCCGACATGTACTGTACTCGCCTTGCACCAAATGATACGGCGATGGCGGGACATTGCATCCTCAAGTCGATTCAGTGCTCGTAGTCAGAAAAAAAATCACTGACTTTACTTCTTAAGTGTGTGTACATGAGTTATTTTTGTGTTTAGCAGTGATAAAGAATGATTCCACAGAATTGTATACATGGAGCCGACATGTACTGTAAGTAACTAGCTTTCATTCCAATTTGGTTTCAGGCGTTTTCAACAAGCTTAGGCTCTGTGTATGTCTCTATTGTTTCTTTGATAACAATAAATGTACGTTTTTCACTAACGTCTTTTTAATTTCTCCTGTTTTTAAGTTTAAAAAATCGTTTTTTTCTGAACTCTGTTCGGAATAGGCAGATTTTTGAAATAGCGTGGTTCGGATAGCGAAACTCTACAGTACTTAAACATTTTATTTGATCACACTTAACATTTTCAGGATCTTTTGACGTTGTGCACATGTTTGTAAATACCAAGAGAAAGTAAAAACAACAATTAATTGGCACCTATCCTTATTTTATTCCTGAAATGGAGCTCAAACCTCAGTAGTATAAATGTTTATAACCTTGTGTAACATGGCACGTGGGAATGTCTTACATACATTTATTTATTACATAACAAATTAGAGTTGCAAAAATCCTTATCAAAGTTTGAAGTAAACATTATAATGTTTGAATGAAGCAAGAATGATGCTTATAAGTGCGCAGATAAGCCGACACAATGACTGTTATTTAGACTTAATTGCTTTACAGTAATCAATGTTATGAAGTGATTAAATATACTGTAAAATTCAATATTGTAACGAGACAAAAATCAGTTTTAATAAAAAAAGTTTTGAGTAAACAAGATATTTGAAATTTATTAATTAGCATGATATTCAGAAAAACTACTGAGTGTCAATTTACAAGAAACCATTTTAAACAATAGATTTTGTTTATCCTATATACTACAAACCCAAATGAGTGGCAGACCACTGACATTGAATAAAGTGCTACTTGTAGAAACTTTAAATTTGGCAACTTGCATATAATTGTTGATAGGAAAATTTCCATCCTGCCATTTTTCTAAATTTGACAGTGAACAATTTCAAGTTTTATCTAGAACTAATTACGAAGAAACTCATAATATTATAATAGAAGAATTCCAAAAAAAGCATAAAAATTTTAAATGCGTTTTCATATCCAAACATTTTAAAATGGTAAATGAAAACTAACCTTGTTAGTCTATTTATAAAACAATTTTTATAAAACTAATACTACCTATAGATTTTTGCATTGCATAGATAGTCTCAATATGGAATCGTAGTATGTTTTAAAAGTAAAATGTAGTATAAAAAAACAGTACAACCTAATATTGTAGGATATTTCCATATAAATAAATTATATCCAAGAAACTAGCAAAAATAAAATTTTTTCACTATAATATTAAAAATTTTGTATGAATGGTATATGTAATTAAAAAACCATGTACGGTGGGTGCTATTACTAAACCATATACAGTGGAACTTGGTTATAACAGCATCGGCTGTAACGTCAACTCGGGTTTAACGTCACATTTTATACAGACCAGCCAAAATTGAACATTTTATGTTGTACGAAAACCCGTTTTTATCGTCAACAAATATCGCGGCGCTCGGCTATAGCGTCAAAAATTTTGCGATTCTTAGGTTGCAAAAGTGGTAGTGTGCTTGTATTATGTCCCAAAGTTCATAGAAACAATGTGTAGAAACAACAAAAGCAAAAACAGGTCACAAGCCGGATGTTGAGCTGGTGACGGGATGAAACTCTTTTGTGTAGTTGGTGTCTCGAGGGGGCGGGGGCTGTCCCGCATACCTGGGTCTTATCCCTTCCCACCCCTACATTCTACAAGGTCAATGACTGTGGTGACACAGGCACACTGTACTGTATTGTTTGTTTCATTAGTTACGGTAAATCATCAGTCACATCACTACCTACCTCCGTGTGAGCATCGCGTGTGTTGACAGTTGTTTTATACGTCGTTAGTTGTGTTTTGTTTGTGCAATGTCAAGTTGTGGTGTCAAACGGAAGGTGCTTCCTATCAAGGAAAAAGTGCGGTTGATCAGAGCGGTGGAAAGTGGAAGAAAAATCGCTGATGTGTGTCATGAGTTTGGTCTGGTAAATTCTACAGTAGGTTCAATTTTAAAGAATAAAGACAAAATTTTAACCGCGTTTAAGGAAGACGGAGAAAACATAAAAAAAATAAGAAAGTGCCAACATAGTGATGTGGATGAGGCGTTGCTTAAATGGTTTAAGCAATGCCGCAGCGCCAACATTCCTATTAGTGGACCAATTCTTAAAGAAAAAGCGACTGAGTTTGGACAAATGTTGGGTTCTAATTTTACATGTTCAAACGGCTGGCTTGATCGTTTCAAAGCGAGACATTCAATCTCCTTTGCGAAGATTTGTGGCGAAGCAAAAAGTGTTGATCAGAACGTTACGAGTGAATGGGTGCAGAAGACGTGGCCAACTCTAAGTGAAGGTTACAAAGACAAAGACATTTTCAACAGAGATGAAACCGGAATTTTCTTCAAGTTAACTCCGGACAAGACATTACAATTTAAAAACGAAAAGTGTGTTGGTGGAAAGCTTTCCAAGCAGAGAATAACGGCCTTCGTTTGTGCAAACATGACAGGAACTGAAAAAAGAAAGCTTTTGGTGATCGGAAAGAGTTTGCGCCCTAGATGTTTTAAAAACGTAAAAAAACTACCGGTGAATTACACTGCTAACAAAAAAGCGTGGATGACATCTGCCATATTTGAAGAAGAGTTAAGGAAGTGGGATCAACAGTTATCTTTAAAAAACAGAAAAATTCTTCTTCTAGTTGACAACTGTGCAGCACATCCAAAATTAAATTTAACCAACATAAATCTTGTTTTTTTCCCTGCCAACTGTACAAGTATTCTTCAGCCCATGGACCAAGGCGTCATAAGAAGTCTAAAGTGTCACTACCGGAAATTCTTGTTAAAAAAAATTATTCTTAGCATGGACACCGCACAGCCCGTGAACATCTCAATATTGGACGCCATAAGGTTCCTAAACAAGTCCTGGAATAATGTAACACCGATAACCATTTCGAAGTGCTTCCGCAAAGCTCAATTGGGATCTACAGCTTCACTTGAAAATTATGACGAAGATGATGAACTGCCTCTTTCAACGTGGATTGCACAGTTTAATGTTGACCAGAGCAACTTTGGAAATGATATTGATTCATACGCTTCAGTGGATAGAAACATTCCAAATGTTGAGTGATGCAGAGATCGTCGCAGATGTTCAGAAGAAGGATGCCGAAGATAGTCCTGATGAAGATGATGACCAGAGCGCAGAAGACTTCGTTTGTCCGTCTGTTCAAGAAGCAATGAAGGCTGCTGAGACTCTCTCCCGGTTCTTTAGCTTCAGGGAAACGACTGCTTCAACACTCAGTGCGCTTCAAGACGTTTGTTGCACAACGGAGAGAATTTATTTTTCTGAAAGGACCGTTCAAAAGAAGATCACAGATTTTTTTCGACAGTAAAGTAAGATTTTTACTATAAAATATTTAATTGTGAAAACGTATCATTTTTTTATTAATGTCTTTTTATTATACTATTCCAATGTACGAGTAGATTTCAATAAACAGTGTTGTGCTGTATATAGCAGAACATTTGCGTTTTTACTTTGTCCTTTCACTCAGATTTAAGGCTGCTTTTTTTATAACGTCACTCGGATATAACGTTAAAAAACTTCCGGTCCCTTTGATGACGTTATAACCAAGTTCCACTGTATATTACTAATCACTTCTCAAAATCAATCAGTTTTGTGGATTTAATTAGATTTTCACTTAACACTACGGGAGACCCTTGCGTGCTCCGCACGCAAACCCTGTTGGAACTTCTATACACATAATTAAGTTATGTTTTCTTTATAATAAAGGTGTAGGATTAATAATTAACTCAAGCTAAAATGGTGAATAAAGTTAAAGGTCCATATCAAATTATTATGTATATTTTATAACAGCAGTTATAATAAAGGTTAAAAGAACCAGCAAGGCTCATGTCTACACTTAAACAAAAATCTAACCTAAAAGTTAGAAATACAAATAATTGCTTCAAAGTTTGAAATCAGCTGTTAATGAAAATATTACAGGAAACATCTGATTACAGTATCGACAATAAATATATTTAATTATTATTTAGTATGGCGCTCCCATTGCCGTAAAATATTTAGTATGGTTTGTGTTTTTTACGTCCAACAATGGCGTTGTTTTTCAAAAAGTGTATAAAAACTTTCAAATAAAACTTTGTGTAAAAATTTCAAAGCAATCGGTGAAAAACTTTTGAATATTTAAGATTTTGAACAAACAAATATTTATATTTTTATTTATGTAGATAACCTTTTCATTAAGTTATTCGGTTATTAATTTTTGCTCCTAATTTTTGTGGTTCCGGGTTTCATTAAAACAAAGTAAAATTTCAATCTACTGAAAATAAAAACACCAGACCGATGTACTAAAAGGAAAATAAAGGAACATTACTCAGCCTCTCTTCCCACTTAATTTTTGTATAAACTTAAGTAGAGCCAAATACTAGGTTCCTTTTATGATAGTTTACAATTTTTCACCTCTCTCAAAGTTGGGGAATATGAACCAAAATGTTGGAGGAATGTATGGACCAAAATGAGTGAATAAATTAAAAATCAATAAAATAAGCTACATCAGGGATCCTACAAGAGGATGAAACAAATTAAACATTTATGATATTGCAAAAGTTAAAATGAAACCAAAAACAAGCCTAATTACCTTTTTCGAGGAGGGTGTCAAGAAGAGTCGGCCATTCTTGGCGAAAAAGATTAGCACCAGTCAGAGAACCATCACCTCCAATGACGACTAAATTTGTAATTCCTTTTTCGATTAAGTTCTTGGCAGCTTTCAATCGTCCAACTTTTTCCTTGAAGTCCATACATCTTGCAGAACCTATTACTGTACCACCCTGTATAAACAATAAGTTATACAGTTAAATTACTTGTATTAACTGTAATGTAACTAAACACGCTGTAATAAATCAACAAAAACACTGGCAAAGTCTTGACCCTGTAGGAAACTGTGTGTATGCCTTACTTTTACCTTAGCGAATACGAGAATTGGCAGTTGTTCTCTATATCTCCGCACTAGTTCGTGTTTCAACAGGCTTATTTTTTTGTATTAAATTCGAATTTCAGAGACTAATTCAAATTTTATAGGTTGACTTCTAATTACAGCAACGAAATTTGAATTGTAGAGGTACGTTTAAAACAGAATTTGAGTTTTCTATATATATATATAAGCCAAAACCCACTGACTCACTCATAACGATTTCTCAAAAAGTACCGAACGGATTAGAATGAAATTTGGTATGTAGCTTCCTCTAGGGCCATAGGTGCTCACAAAGAAAGGGTTTGAAAAAATTCGAAATTTTAGGGGGGGTTTGGGGTGATCAAATTTGTTAAAAAATGACTTCTTCAAAACTACCGAACGGATTGGAATGAAATTTGGTATGTAGCTTCCTCTAGGGCCA
>JAGFPH010002089.1:0-22690 GCA_018207615.1 Philaenus spumarius | reverse complement strand
TAAGAAAGGGTTTGAAAAAATTCGAAATTTTAGGGGGGTTTGGGGATCAAAGTTATTAAATCACGATTTTTTCAAAACTACCGAACGGATTGGAATGAAACTTGGTATGTAGCTTCCTCTAGGGTCATAGGTGCTCACTAAGAAAGGGTATGAAAAATTTCAAAATTTTAGGAGGGGTTTGGGGGGGATCAAAGTTACTAAAATCATAATTTCAGATCTTTTATTATTATGACAATAGTGCTTTTATTATTTAAGATCTACATATATAAAAGCCAAATACCACTCACTGACTGAACAATTAAAAAGAATACAATTACGTTAAAAAGACTGAAAATACCAACCACCACGGGCAACGCCGTACGGGTCAGCTAGTAGAGGATATATATGATGTTGAAAATACTTCGAATTAACGGAATATTTATTTTCGAATATTGGAAGTTTTCTGAGGGGAAATGACAAAAGTTCCAAATTATAGAGGTTTAAGAATTATCGAAGTTTGAATTAGCGAGGTTCTACTGTATGATGTCATGATAGTCAGTTTAATGTGATGAAGACAACTTGACAGAAAATATACAATTGACAATATGATTTAAAATATTTAACAGAAGCATAGAACTTGACTTCAAAGATTAATAATTAAAAAGAGTTATCTGCATTTGTACTAACAAGAGCACAAAAATTATAAAAAGACTACTCATTACACACATTGTTAAAAAAAACGTGAACTCAAATAATTTGTTTACTTAAGAGAATTAAACCACCCAGGTTTTTCGCCTTAAAAAAAACTTAAGAGAATTAAAAATGTGTTAACATTTTTGTTGTAGCATGTTTAGTTTGATCTCATCTCACATGTTGTTCAAAGTCTTTTAGCCTGCTTGGAAGCCAAGCTATTTGTCCACTTTTTGTTGCATAAGACTGATTTTGGAACAGATTAATAAGGCAAAACAGCAAACGACTATAAACAACTTATAAGGTACTTTAGAAGAAGAAGTTTTTACGCAACACAGACCACTATTGTCGAGCTGAGCGAGAAGATTGTGTCAGTTGTAAGAGAAATTGCCAACCACTTTCCAGGAACATATTTAAGAACCTACTCTGACGCTACGAGTACTGCTTAGATCATAGTGAGTCACATAGAACATGTATTCTGTCACAAAATAACTTTAATAATCCTAGTCCTATTTACCTGTACTAAGTAATTTCTTAACTATTTATACATATTTAACTGTTTTACAAACTTAAAAAATCATCTAAATAATTAAGTTTATGGTCTATTGATATATTCCGCACAAGAGGAAGAATACCTTAATTTTGTTAATATAATGGTAGTTCTAAGATAGCATAAACCAACAACATTACACATAGCTAAATCTATGTCAATGTCAACCTAGGTTATAAAATTAACTTTCTTTGAATATAATTAAGTAATTTTATATGTAGGCCTAATTAACTTCAGAAGTTCAATTAAGTAAAAACTGCTTTTATGAAGCCTTTGAATTAAACATTGAAACTTTAAGAAAACAGCAAAAACTTACTGCACAATTATTAAACTAACTTTCTTGTAAACAAAAGAACACACTAAAAGACAAAAACCAGATCTAACTCGCCCAAAAAAAATTCATTAAACAAAACAAGATTTTTAAAACGGTCATGTTCTAATTTTCTTAAGGCATAAATAGAAGATGATTATACAAATATCGCACAACATTTTTACAAAAAAAAACACTAAAAGTCTTAACACAAAGGTAACCTGGCAAAAAAATATCCCCAAAATAATTCATTTAAAAAATAAATAATTAAAAATAAGTTGTCCAAATTCATTATAAATCAAAAAATAAACTAATTTTAAAAATCGGATTTTAAATAATACAGATATATGCGGGAAAAGACAACCATTTAGGCGAACGCCAATTGCACCGGTAGATGGAAATGGAGCAACATTCTAAGACTGACCTGACATGTTTTACTGTTTGAGATAATTACAAAGTTAACCAAAGGATGAGCAATACAAAATGCAAAGCAGCAGTTTAAAGTGAATTAATAGTTTTACTAATAAAAAGCTTCACTATCCCTGAGTCACATAATTCATTTTTATTAAAACATTTTTTATTTCAATATTTGTAAATTTAGTCGGATGGACCAGCATATATTTCTAGAATGTATTTACATTCATTACCATAGCAAACAAATTTAATAAAATAACAGATAAAACAGCGGATTGCTCTAATATTTCCATTCACACCTGATTTCAAACTTTGAAAAAAATATTATTTGTTTTTCTAACTTTTAGGTTAGGTTTTTATTAAAGTGTAGACCTGAGCCTTGCTGGTTCTTTTAACCTTTATTATAACTGCTGTTATAAAATATACGAAATAATTTGATTTCAACATTAAACATTATTTACCAGCTTATTATTAGCTGTGGGGTTATTATTAATCCTACACCTTTATTTAACCCATTCGCTTAAAGTTTTTTTAATACCAGACCGGGCTAAAAAACGATTTTTTTCTGGGTGTTTTCATATAGTTTACTATATTTTTATTTCTACACAGAATTTGGTATTTTTGTATGTAAAAATGTTGTTATTTTTCTAATCAGAATTGACTGTAGGTTTGAAAAAATACATTATATTCATTAAGACTCAAATTTATTATTAAATGACATTATCTGAAAAAAGATAACAAAGATAACAGATAGTGTCTTATTATGAAAGACACTTTCATCCAATTCCTTTCCACACTCATCAACAAATAAAAAGTTATACATTTTATTATAAAACAACACTTTGCAATTGAATAATTGAGTTCAAAATAATCAAAACATGTTGTAAGATGACAATGTCAATAAATAAAACAGTCAGCTGTCAACACAGAGTTTGCGTCGTCAGCTGGTACATTGAAATTTTCAGCCAATCGTTTTTTGTCGATTGGGCAGGCCTTGGAAGATGAAAATACAACCAAAATAAAGCCTGAAACTTGCAGAGCAAGATGCATATGCAATCTGTTGGATATTTTAAGAACTAACTTGGCTAAAACAGGATTTAATGCTGGGCGGCGATTTGCCGTCACTTCACACAATGGCAACCGAGAGCGGAACGGCGGATCGCCGTCGTTATATATGATTATTTGTATAGAAGGTTCCAACGGGGTTGGCGTGCGGAGAACGCAGGGGTTTCCCCTAGTATTCAATAACTTAAAAAACAAAGTAACCCAATAAGTATGAGGAGAGTGTGTAAAACGGGAAAGAATGATGGTTATGAGGATTAAAAGGTTATTACTGGTACTAAGCTGTGTAATGAGCAAGACAGGATCCAAGGAGAGTAACACTTCAGTGACCACAGGATAATGTAAGCCAACTTATAAATCATTGTCCCTAATTTATTTATTGCTTTACAAATTTTACTAACAGACTGTATCTATAGCCACTATTAAGTGCAGTTTTGTTAAGTTAGAGTTGAATAAAACATACAGTACATCTGACCGTATACGAAGGAACAGAAACTTGAATGTCAACTATATTTATAAAACAGCTAAAACTACTGACTTAAATGAACTGGTTTACACGTTTACTAGTAGGTATACTCTGTGTTAATTTTGGCCTGTTTCACATATATAGTTCAACGTATGATATACCTGTTTATAATTTATTGGTAATGAATAGAGACTTAATTATAATATTTGATCTCTTTTGAAAGTGTGTGGTTAATAATTATTCCATTTAAAATTTGTAAAAAGTGTAGGATATATTTTAAAATTCAAAAGATTTATTAGTATGACTTTTAAGGGTTAACTGTTGGAGGGGAGATTCAAGATATTTTGCCTACCACGCCAAGACACTTGCACTAACCATGAAAATTTACATTAATATCCGTGAGAACACAATGAATGGTGTAAAAGTAATAAAAAAATTGCATACCGTACTGTGATGTAAAATGTAAAGTCCAGTAATTAAAATTATAAACACTAACTTTGTGAATAATGGATGAAACAGACGACCAATTAGCTTCTACTATATTAGCACCTCCGTCCACCATGCCTTGATACCCTTCTTTGATGAAGAACACTTTGCAGCCCAAGTATATCCCCATACGTACTACAGCACGCACGGCTGCATTCATACCTGAAAAAATCATATCAAATAAAAATTGAGTTTACCATATTAAAAATATTCATAAACTTCTAATTTAATAAAAAAATCAAATATTATTTATGTAAGGTAACAAAACTTATTTTTATTTACAATTATTCAAAAATTTAGACAGTGGAAAGTGCAATTTAAATAGTTTTCATGGCTAAAATTGTATTAGATTTTTAAATACACTGTGCAATAATTACCTTTAGACAACACAAAGTGGAACTGTACTGTATCTAGATCACACTAGGTTAAGAATAAAAAACTATTTAAAAAATGCTTAACCTGATTTGGCAAGGCTCATGATCTGGAAATGAAGTGCAAAAAAACAAAAAAGTTTAACAAAATATTAATTATATCCCGGAATTCATCATTTTGTTCCGTACTAGAAAAAATTAGTTGCAATCATTAATTTATAAAGCAATTAAATTAAGAAAAAATAATTGTGCATCGTTCCACTTATTTGTATTGATCAAAAACATTTCAAGCTAAAAATGTTTGATTTTAAGATATTAATAATTCATATATATATATATTATTTGTGACATCATTTGAATATTTGAATCTATATTTAGAGATTTTTCCTGTATGTTAGTAATTTCCATACTAATAATGTTAATTAATACAACTGTTTTTTAAACTCCCTTAAAAGTAAGATTTAATTGTTTAATTAGTAGGCTTAATTTTTAGAAAATTGTTTCTTTTATTTAAGATTAGATTTAAAAGGAAAAACATCAAAGTGTGTTTTTTTTTTTAGATTACTGCAAAAAATAATGTTAAAATAAAATCAGCTGAGTCACTTGATAACTTATTCAGTTTACACGTAATACAAAAAAGCATATATTTACCTTGGGAATCACCACCACTTGTGAAGACGGCAATGCCTTTCCCTTTATGAGAGCCCCGCTCAATGAATCTTCTTTTTTCTTCATCCATGATGGATGATTTGAAGTCCTATAGAAAATTTAAATTATTATGACTATTGTTATAATAAAGCCTATAATTTTAAAACAAAACTATTTTTTTTCCAAACACGAACAGCTGTTTAAGTCTTGTTCCCCCTCCACATAAGCTAAATCAGAATAAAGTAAGTCCCTTCTAATTGAAGGCCTATACAATTAAGATGTCTGCATGCACATGACAGCTAAATTTGTGTTCGAGACACCAGTAGGCTACTAATTGTTCTAATAAACTAAGGTCATTTCTGTTTGTTAAGTTATATATCTTTGTTACTTTAAACTTCTTAAAGCAACAATAAAGTTATGAAACTATTCCTACTGATAAATTTATCAGGAATATTGTAAAATCATACAACATGTTCAATGAATTGCCTAATAAAATAGGGAATGTTTATAGATAAACTATAAAAAACTTGAATTTCTTTTGTTTCGGATCATTAATGTACAGTAGTACATCATATCTTCAGGAAGTTAATCCATGCTTTATATTTATAGTTACCCAACTCTTAACAAAAAAAATTGTTAAGTTTATTTATCTTTATTCCAAGCCTGACTATATTATTTTTTTAGATGAGATGTTGCAATAACGGCTTATCTGTTTTTAATAAAACTTGGCAGTAGTGAAGTAGAAATTAAATAATGGCTTTACTTCTCAAATTAGGTAGGCCTATCAAATTTTAATCTTGCTAGAGTAGACAGTCAGTAGAAATGAAAAGTTTTGAAACATATTTAGTTTTGAACATAATTTCCTGGAAATAATACACCTTGGGGCTTTATATAGACACAAATTAAAATTAAAATTTTAAAAATAATTTGTAAAAAACAATATAGGCCTACCTACTATAATGTTTTCAAATGATGAAGAAATTAAAGTAAAACTAGGTTAATGATTTACCATGACTGATTTTGTTCAGTCATCCAATATGACTTTTTACTTTTGGGGAGGTAAAAGAGAAAGTTTAATTTTCTAAATAGAGAAAAATGAGTTACAAGTCTTATTTAAATTAAATTAGTTCATGTAAATCTTTATTTTCAGGTAGAAACTTTACGCATTTCATTAAACCCCCAATTATGGTTCTTTCTTGTAAAATGGACAAAATATCCACCAATATGTCTTCTAAAATATCCCCTGTATATAATGTAGAAAACTAGTGATTTTACAGGAAAATAATGTTCAATAAGCTTCCTCCTTAAATAAGCTATTAGCACTAGATATATTTTGAGAAATGTGTATAAAAGAGTATTTTTTAGTGATGGCTGATGGCTTAGATATATTGTTAAGGGATAAAATTATATCATGACAATATCATTTTTGAAAGTATTTTGTTTCTATTAGATGAAGTCAGTTTTCAGCATTCTAGGTTTTTTATAATGTTATAATGTAATGTGACTCTCAAAATAGTAGTTTACGCAACGATTGTATTATGAAGGCCTTTAAGCCACGAGTGAGATGTAAGTTGGAACACGAGCGAAGCGAGTGTTCTAAATATCTCACGAGTGGCTTAAAGGCTGAATACAATCGTTGCGTACACTACTTTATCTACGACCAAAAATATACAGGCTATTTGATGTTTGATGTTGATTGTAGATTTAATCATTGAATAAATAGACCAAAGCGAACTAGGTTTCTTATCTTGGGCCAATTCCTCAAAATACGCAATGAAAACATTCTCGGAAAACGAACTAACACCATTTCTAGTTTTCCACTCCATAAACTGGTTATAAACCTTTTCATAACGAAATTTAGATTTTTCTGGCAACAAATTGTTCAGAGCCGAATTTGCTTTTGTATTAATTTCCTCTGGAGTTAAACAAAATTCATCACTATCACTCATGTTTGCGGAATGCGTCAACTCACGTTTGAGGTTAGTTACAATAACACACTAACATCCGGAACATATGGGTACAATCAGCTGATGTACGAATAGCGTTATTTTTATTACAACTCTACTTCCGTCAAATTACGAGCTCTCATTGGTCTAGAGCCTATTATGTAAAGTGACTCCTGTTAGGTAATGATATCATTACCTAATCGGGTTGGCTTTTGGTTTGTAATATACCTCTTTCTGATGTTACTTGTAATAGCGTTATTGGTGTTTATTGCAATGGTCGTAGATAAAATGTATTATACTCTCTTTTTTCAATTCTATCTATCCTATAGACATAGACACTAGCTGAAACAACAAGAAATAGTCATGCCAAATCTAAATTAAGTATTATTTTAATAAATTACTATCTAAGTGATGTGATCTTTACGGTATCTCAATTACACAAAGATTTACCTAATAAACATATTTAGAGCATAAAAACTGGATAGTTAAATAAATTTCTTTTTAACAAGAAAAGCTTAACAATTGTTTATTCTTCTTCCTTTTTAAGAGAACCCCATTTTTAAGGGAAAACTGTACTAAACCATTAACAATGGAGAACTAAAACTACAGATTGTAATAAATTTCATAAATTCCTTGAACCTAATCTATTCTAGACGTCAATGTTATTTTTGAATAACTTACTAAGTTCTAGGTAGGTCTTATCATGATAATTAGGACACTAAATAGCTTCCCAAAAATAGACAGGATCACATAGTGTTTTACCGTTTTATAATTTTAATATTCTTCTTTTGTAATCGAACATCACATCAATGATTAAATCTTATAGCACGATTTAGAGTTTATGTGTTAGTGTTGCATATATGTGTATGTCCTATTTATTTTAATGTGCGACGATCTCTTAGAAGTGATTAAGACTTGAAGATGGAGTTATGAATCCGAAACATGTCTTCTTAAATGATACAACAAGAAGTTACGTGGTGGGCCTTATTAAGGTAATATTATTATTAATAAAAAAATATGTTCAAAGTGTTTTATTTTTAACTTAATACATAGGATGAGCCTATCAATGTGTTAATGGCCGTGTAAAATTTTAAAACTCTTTCAATGTAGGCCTAGCTGAGAAAATATATACAAAAATGTTGTAGGCCTATCTTTAATGTTTGTTAGATTGAGAAAATAATGCAGAATTCCCTATAAATTTAGAGGCGTAAGAGGTGTAAACTCTTAGATGTGTCAATGTGGATGCTGCGAGAGGGGAAGGAGGTGACAAAAGACTGTCCGCACCAGGTGACATTAGTCCTGACAATGGGACTAGAGTAATCTTATCTTATTAAACGAGCAATTCTTGTATAGGCCTATTTGTTTATAAATTTATTTCGGAGATCTCGCTAACGGCTTTAACAGTTTTGATGAAAATTTGCATATATTGGTTTTTTGACATCAGGAATCGAATGCACTAGGTCTTATGTCTGCAATAATGCACATAAACCCGGAAAAATATGCATAAAATTTAAACTCAGAACTTCTTTTATATACCACCTTTGAAGTCACTAAGTATAGAAGAATAGATACTTTATAGACACAATAAAGATGTTTTACAAACAGATGTAATCTGTTAATTTTAGCTCCAGATGTTTATATACTATTTAACAAACATAAATCATTAACAATGTATCAGGTGGTATAATTTTCAACTTTTTTCTTTTTATTCAAACACAAACGTAACTAAAACATTATTTTTGTGCTGTTATTAACCGTTCTGAAAACCTTTCACCAATTTCTGCATTCTTTGCATTTCTATAAATTTAATATAAATTATCTAACGATTATAATTATTATTTGTTATTTCTAAAATACATAAACAATATCAAATATGGCCTTTCGTTGGATAGGTTTACATAACCTACATGTACCTATAGAGGTTTTTGGACATCAGGATTCGAATGCGCTAGATTTTATATCTGCAAAAAAATTCTAATAAAATGTTAGAACTAATTACACTCAAGTTTTTTTTTTTTTAATTAAATAAACAGTTCATATGTAGGCCTACCTAAGTAATTCGAAAAGTATTCATTTTTATTCAGTATGCGATTCGTACTTACATAAATTTTCCTAAACAAACAATAAAAATTAAAAAATACTGAACGATGCTCAGTCGCCCAGGTACTTCAATTTTAAAAGAAGGAACATTAGGCCTACCAGTAACCAGTTTGACTTCCAAAAAGGAAAATCAAGATGAACATAAAAACTGACTAGGCCTATTGAATTTTTGTAGTTGACAGCCTTGACAAGAAAAGAAAAAGAAGCTAGCAAGCACCAATCCTAGACAAGGTCTTACTGTGACCTGACTTACTTAATACTAGCACTGGCGGATCCAGGGGGGGCTGTGGGGGCTGCAACCCCCCTTTGGGTTATTATATTTTTGTTAAACCGTCTAAGTGGCAGACTGCCCAATTGAGTAGTGTCAGACAACACAACTTGGACCAAATATTTCATCCACTAAATATTATCAAATCTCAATAAAACAAAAACCATTGGAAAGAAAATGGTTTAAACTTCAATTTTTGTATTTAAAAATTTCTTCTAAAAAGTATATTTACATATGTTATCATCGTTGTAAAATTTTAGTTGCCTAAATCAATATTGATGCCGCGATAGAAAGCGTAAGGAAATGACTCAAACTTGTCACTTTTTGAAGGCACATAATCGTTAGACAGACTTGTTTTAATAAGAAGATAAGGACACCACAGGATTTGTCAAGATTTTAACTTTCTACCACGATCTTCTAATCATTCGTCACTCTTATAGTTTCTTAGATATGAATTTGTCTGTAAACCCTTGCAATTGGACAGTTTTCAAAAAATGAGAAAGCACATTTTGCAATTGATGTATCTATTACAAAACTATATGCAGTATTCGTATAATAATTTTTATATCGATTTGAAGTGCAAGTTCTATAATTTCGTTTAATTGACCGAGCGAAGCGAGGTCTCCGTTTTAACTCGACCGTTCGGCATTTCGTCTGTGTGTCTGTTTGTCTCACGATTACGGCCAAACGCCTTGACCGATTTTGATGATTTTTTGCATGAATGTTCCTTAGTTATTCCTAGGCCGAGCGATGTATGTATACGGTTTTTTCCATTTTTCATTTTTAACCAATTAGGTAAATAAAATAAAAATGGTGGCCGGGGCGTTTCTCTCAGTGTAAGCCTTTTTTCCAAAGCCAGTTTGTGGCTTAACCGTAAGTCGAATTTAAAAACTAACAAAATTTTGAGAGTAGCAAATTAGATTTTCAATAAAATTGTATTCGCGGGATTTGAACCCGGGACATCTTGCTTATGAGGCAAGTACCATAGCGGTTGAGCTATGACAGAGGACTCTAACGGTAAGCTCACAAAATGGCCGTAAACTTCAAATTTGTTAAAAATCATCGTCCAAGTTTTTGTATTTCAACCATGTTTTTATTTGTTTATTCTAAACCAATTCAAAAGTGTTCCATAGCTTTTTTGTAGATAAAGGTTTAAAGAATTCATATATGCCTGTAAAAAAACGATTGAAGTAAAATTAACTAAGTTATTATCTCAAGAAACAAGCATGTTCAGTAACGAAAGGAAAAGTTAAAATTTAGGCCTACATATAAAGTAGTAAAAATTATTGTAATTTTTTTCATAAATGTAAAAAAGTTTCGTAATTTAGTTATAAATAGAATTGTAAAAAAATATTTATCAATTTCAGATTTCTTATTTTGAAAAAAAACAGTTTTTATGTTCTTACTGCAAGACTGCTAACAAAACTAAGCTTGTTTTGAATAGTAATTTAGGAATATATATTTTGCAGAAAAATTACATACCTATAATAATAAGAAAGTGTAGAGGATAAGAAAGTGTAGAGAATAAATCAAAGAATTAAACTGTAGGCCTATACTTGTAAATTATCATTGTAAATTTCATAAAAGTATATGTCTTAGCTTTACTTGAATTACAAAATGAGATGAAACAAATGAAATCTCTCGGCGATAAAGCACATACAAAAAATGACCGTTGGACACCGTGGGAAGTGTTGGTACATGGGTTGAGATCACTATCACGACGTTTTAACATCGTTTGTTTTCATTATTTATAATATTGAAATATGATATGGACGTTATGGATCTGTAAATACATTGTTAAGTTTTAGTTATTTAAGTATGTAAATATTTAATTCTATGTTGTCCTTCTATAACGCGATATTTTTAGCTATCTTACGCATTATTAACCTATATAAAACATAACACCTCTAAAATAAAATCTTTAGCAGTTAAAACTCAAGAAAAGAAAAAAAAAGAGAACTAGAAATCCCGGAATCACGGTAATTGCAAAATAATGTTTCACTGGCTAAACCTTGTGCTTACTTCCTTACTGGCACACTATTTTTAACCTGAGCTTAAAACCATATTTGTTATTTCAACGAGCGAGGTCTACCGTTCACAGAACTACTAGTATAAGGAAAACCTGGTTTAGTGTTCCGAACTATTCGGGTATTTGGTATTTCTGTGAAATATGTACATTTTCAACGCCCTAGGCGCGTTAGCCGTTACTTTTTCCTGTCTGGCTGGAAGTATATAGGTATTATACGTTTGTGAGAATTTTGATTATTTGTTGTAATTTAGTGAAATAAGTTTTTAGAATAAATTTATTTAAAATTTTCAAGTATAAAGTTCAATTCTCTACAATTTCTTATAATAAAACTTTATTTTTGAGTAAAGCATGTAATTCTTAATTCCTATTCAAAATGGGTGATCATGAAATAGTCTAAAAAGACGTTTTCAAGCACTGTATTAAAAAAAATTCTTTCCCCCCCCCTCGGGATAGGAGACAGCCCCCTCCTTGAAAACCGGCTGGATCCGCCCATGAATACTAGTGAATAAAATAGACATTATTTATGGTATTATTTTTTACAAAGGCATATGCCACAACAGAATGACCTGCTTTGGCTGGTTTTGTAAGAGAAGTTGAAATGTGTACCATCTGAACCATCTTATTTTGAGCTTCTGTCGGGACCCAACTACAGCAAAACCAAAAGGAATGGTTATGCTATAAAGGCAGTCCTTAACAGGCATACAGATATTCTGCTTCATATTTTTTTTACTTTTAAATGTTTATGAATTATGGAGGCAGACACCATCATTCATTTTATTAATAGTTCAATTATTAATAGGCAAATTTAAGAACTCTTAAATTTTTAATTTCCTAAATTAAGTTCATCTTTAATTATTCTGCAAGAATGCACATTATGACCAACATTAATTTGCCAATAAAAAATTTAGCTATGACTAAGATATAGTCTAGTGCAAATCTGTGTTTTGTAACTTTTTTTTAGGTCAGAAAAGACAGGGAAAAAACATAAAGTGAAAGTCAGCTGAACAAAAAATGGTTTTAATACTGTATGTTAGTTTTCAAAACTGTCTTTACTCATTTTATTTTTAACCACAATTAATATTTTTTTTTAAATTGAAGGAGAGTTAATAAAAACAACTGAAAAGAACCATACCCACTAACCAAAAGTTAACTTACAAGATTTTGCTACAAAGAAATAAGGCCACCTTACCAACAAATGATTAGCCTATGCTTTTAAATGATGCAACAGTATTGTCTGTAGGCTATTAACAGTAGAATTTAAAAATAAAATCTTATAGTGCTCAATCGAACTAATAGCATAAATAATTGATTCAACAAATAGTGGCCAAGTTCCATAGGCCTACTGGTATTGCTAGCATAATAATTATTGAGATTGAATGTTTACTTTGTTATTATTTTTACATGAAAATAACATAACATCAGCTTATAATGGTACTAAAAAATATTTTAAATAAGAATGCTTTAAACTCTAACTAAACTACTCATGCATCACAATTATTGTTTTCTTAAACATAATAATAATAAATTCTACATGTTATTAAAAAATAATACTAGACCTAACCTTATTATTTAGGAAAACATTAAGACCATTAAATTAAATAATTGTACCTAGCCTAACTGTAAAATAAATACTTTTCAAATAGCCATACTACTCTTCAAAATAAATTTATGAGATTAATGAATTATGCAAACTGTTATTTAATTTTGTGTTTAATATTTTACTTCAATTTAATAAACATATTACAATAACTAACCTAAATGTTGCCTAGTGCTTGTTATCAAAAATTTTAAAGTGGTACCCTAGTCTAGAAGATATTAAAATAACAATGTTTTGTACCATAATTTGAGATATTTAAATCAAAACACAATCTTTAATTGGCCTATAAACAAAATTAATTTTACTAACCATGTCATAACATAGCATTAAACATAAGTGCAATATAATGATAAAATCAGATAAAACAATATATTTAAAGCATTATACTTGTTTAGTGTAATATACGTGTACACAAATTATATTACTTACAAATTAAATTAATGGGACACCTTTCCTTCGCGTACAGACGTCTGATGTAAATGTTAACAATAAATTCAATTCCAATTCCACCTATACCCTCTCAAGTATCGAAGGGAGTCGGCTGCTGTCTATTAAAATGACCTTCACAAAGGTCACCTACGATAACGAGAATGATTCTAAATCCTGTTAGAAGAGCTCCAAAAATCAGTATAAGGATATTTTCATTTTATATTGTGAAGTATACAATTACATAGTTTAAGTTTTTTGTTAATAAATAATAAACATATCCCGCAGCCTTAGTAGCTGCCTAATATATTATATAATATTTAATTAATTAATGTACCGGTACACATTTAAAATCACTTACCGGTATCGTTTAAATTCAAAGAACATTTCTTTTATAATTTTCCTGCATTTTTCAGTGCTCGGATATAACTGAATTGTTTTGTTTTATTATATCATACTTTTACTGATTTTATTGACTGAAATAAATGCCTCTAAATATATCAATCGAAAATACATTAGCTGGGAGCTGGGATTTTGTTTACTGCTACATACGATTTTCATCGTCCGAATGTTTACGAAGATTTCCGGAAAATTTTATTTGGTCTTACGGAATAGTAATTTTCAGTCTGTGGAAATCTAGTTGGTCCATGATTTGATCAAGGAAAAGGTTCCTGTTCCTCGAGTTTCCGGAAATCTATGCGGGAATCACAAACTAATGCATAATCTAGGCTACATAGTATTATGTAAATTAACACATTCGCTACCACAATAATTATTATTAATTTAATTGTAAAAGTTTTTCGCAAACATAGACTAGCGTCATATGACGACCGGTTTCTATATACAGACTGATGCCGCAAATTTGCTACGTCTGGAATAGACTGACGCATATTTGTGGCAGTAATCTTTTGTTATTTCATAGCTAATTTTAAAGTACTAATCTATTTTAAAGTCCTGATTTATTAGTATCAGGAATGTCTCCCGCTCATATATGAGGCGCTTGGTCTACAACTTTCACATTTTAGTGATATCTATACTTGATATTTAATATACAGAGTGTTTACAAACTCCCTGGAAAAATTTTGTGCATTTGTTCCTTAGGTCAAGACAATCAAAAAACGTCATATAAATATGGGTCTGACATGCCTAGTTTTCTGTCTGTCCTAATTATGTAACAACTGTACACGGCAAATTGTTGTTTAGTGCACATTGTGTATGATATTTATTTCAGTAAATGTCTCATTAGTTATTTATTATCCGATTGTAGCAAATAAAGTATGATTTTGTTCGTCTTAAAATTCTACATTTTTTATTACTGGTAACATTTTTTTAAATCACGGTTTTCGTGAAATTTAACATCAAAGATTTTAAATGGCCGCCATCTTGAAACTGTTTAAGATATCATAACGAAATTTTATAAACTTGTTTGACCTACCAAAGAACACGTTTGTGCAAAATTTGAAGTTTCTATGTAAAATAGTAGCCTACTCAAGGTATAAAGTAATTTGTAAAAAACACAAACAGACGGACAGACAGAAAACTAGGCATGTCAGGCCCATATTTATATGACGTTTTTTGATTGTCTTGACCTAAGGAACAAATAAATACACAAATTTTTTCCAGGGAGTTTGTAAACACAATGTAGGCCTATATTATGTTTCTAGTGTGTTAAACTTTACATATTTTTTATTTCTGTTAAATTTGAAGGTACACTAATGAAAAAATAGACACTATTGTGTAAAACTCCTATTATTTATATATATTTAATCTATGTTCATGTTTTTGTACTGTATATGTTTTCAACATGTTCTGTTTAATGTAGGGCTTAATACATTTTCTATATTTTCAAATATGGGCAACATTTTTTAATTACAATTTTCTTTTTAAAAATTAGTTATTTTGAGTTAAATACCTTAGAACTATTATAAATAATAAAAGTTACAGTGTCACATATGTGCGACGTTTGAATTTTAATCAAAAAACTTAATATATTTCATGACATAAACTAAATGTCGCATATTATGCAACAACTTGCAAAATACTGGAAACAGTAAAAAAGAAATAAGTATTGCTCGAACAAACTTTTTAGGTTACTACAATACTTATTTGAGTACCTAGGGTGCAAATTTGAGTTTGTCACACGAGATAAACATTTGACGCCCGAGGGCGTTAAAGTTTATTGAGGATGGCGTAGTAAACTTTGTACCCATAATACACACAACATTTTTCCTACAGCTAAATTTTAAATTAGTGCTTTAGTTTTTAAAAAGATCTGTTTTACAGAGCTGAGTCAAACAACAATCAAAATGTTCAAAACATAGACTACATCAGCTGTTTACTTTGCACACTAATAAGCAAAGTAAACAGCTGGCGTGCGAAAAGTATTATTTTACCGCACGCCGAACAAAGTAATCTGGTTCAAGTAAACATAGTCTCTGGTAAATGTCACAACTGTTTATCCCAGTGTATGTATATTGTTTAATAGGGTCAGGATAGTCTATGGTAATGAATCAAGCGACATATATATAATACTAGTGTAGTATTATAATATTAGTGTAGATGTAATGTATTTAATTACAAACATTTCCCGGCTCAACTTTCTCTTACTTGAACATTATTTCTGATTGTTTTGTACAAATTTGTAAAATAAGGGCCTCTAATCTTTGGGTATCTGTCGCAATTTCCCACTTTCTACGCACACGTTCTATTTACCTTCCATTAAGTTTTTTTTTTTGAACTCTCATAGCGTTATTGAAGATCTTCGAACGTGTAGGTGAAAAGGGGCTGTTGTATGCTTCTAAACTATCTAGTTATTTCTTCACGAAGCTCAAAAACTTCACCACTCAATGATAGTCAGTGGTTTATTTCTGAAGATGCTTTCCTTCATCATCCCCCATAAGCACCAGATGGTGGAATGGGTATGGAAAGTTTATTAGGGGATATTAGACGGTCACCAAACTTTCTCAAGTAAAGCTACAGTGTCTACAGCAGTGTGACTGGTGACACCATTTTGTTAGAACCACCGGGAAGCAAAAGTCAGATTGCTATCATGACTTTTGCTCATGATAATCTTGGAAAAGGTCTCGTTATAATTTACCTGGTTTGAAGTAATACCAATCCCGTTATCATCTCCGCTGAAATAAGAATCCAATATGTCTCCTCCTGACACAGCGCACAATTCTGTTACAAGCTCACTATGCTTGGTTTCTCTAGATCATCAGGGGGTTTAAATCCAAGATATCGTGTTGTTTGCGTGTTATGAAACTTTTTAGGTGTACACAACTTTTATCTGAAAATCATAAATTTTTTGCGAACGCAGGGTTTTTATAGTTCATTCCTAACATTGAGGGAGAATAAACTACTAAATTTTAATTAAATTACAAGTGAAAAAACATAGACCAAGACCGGGAGTTGAACCCGGGACCTTCAGGTTTCCGTCCTGACGCTCTAACCATCTGAGCTACCCTGATATCTACCGATATTGGTCGATGTTATCTCACTTGTACAGTTTTTACTGCAATTATTGAACACCATTATTATTAATAACACCACTGTAGGCTGCAAAATAAGAATTAAGATTGTCTTCAATGTCGTATACACAAGGTAGTCAGTCTGTTGGTTCAATAATTGCAGTAAAAACCGTACAAGTGAGATAACATCGACCAATATAGGTAGATATCAGGGTAGCTCAGATGGTTAGAGCGTCAGGACGGAAACCTGAAGGTCCCGGGTTCAACTCCCGGTCTTGGTCTATGTTTTTTCACTTGTAATTTAATTAAATATCCCTTGCTGAGGAAGTGTGTAAGCGGAAAAAAAAATTGATATTAGTAGTATTTCAACATGATTACATGTTTGTAAATAACTGATGAATATCACAACTCTTTCATAGTTCTTAAAGTTTCTTTTCACTGTGACTTTAAAGTAATTTTTTTAACATGTAACTTACTATTTGTAACAAAGTAAATAGCTTCATTTGTTCTATATACAGCTGTCTTAACATCTTTTAGTATTTGTATAAGTAAGTCATTTTTATACTGAGCAATAGTTTTCCTAGGGGGTGAGTTGGTTGGTCCTCGTCCTGCCCCTGGATAGCTGTAATTACAGTGAACTGAAAGCCAGCATTAGCTTTCCAAGAGAAAGTCCCATGTACAAGCGAAATCAAACAAGCCTCTTATCCAGCCCTTCTAAGGGCTTACGACGTGTCTCTTCGAGACGAGAACACCCGGACAGGTTGAAAGTTTTAAAATGGAATACGGCAGGACAAAGTATTAAGTCAATACGGCTTACTTTCGAGATTGACAAAAGCCTCATCATGAGAGCAAGAGGAATGGGATTTTTCCAAAGAACAGAAATATGGTGCCCGTTAAGAATTGTTGCGAAAGACGAATTAAGCGAAATAAAACAGAAAGCTAAGCACGAATACGGGCACGTATCGATGGGTACAACATTCAAAGAGAGGGACAAGTTGCGATCACGCCCGAAGTCACGACGCGTGCAACGAACAGAGATGGAAAAGAAATTGATAATCATGAGTTGGAATGCAAGGTCTCTGCGGAAAAAATCTGACGAACTAAAGAAAGTACTCAAAACTGAACATGTCAAGATTGCTTGTATTCAGGAAGCGTCCTTACCTACAAATGAGAAGTACCATCCCAGATTTAATGGTTATAAAATGTACAACGCCTCAAGAGAAGGAGGAGGCCTGGTAACTCTAATTCATGACTCACTAACTGTGGAAAGCTATGATATCATGATAAATCAAAAAATCGAAGTCGCCAAGTTTAAAATCAGAATGAACAAGGATGATGTTTTCAATCTCTGCAACGTTTATGTACCTGGACAGGGTATCCGTGGCGACGACTTTCAAATACTTTCATCTATGGACAACAATGCTATCATTGTAGGAGATTTTAACTGTAAACACCACTCCTGGAACGACGGCCCTTCCAATGGCAACGGGAATGTTTTGTACGATTGGTTGACAACGGGCAACAAGGTGTTGCTGAACGATAAGCTTCACCCTACGTATCAGTCTGTGTCAACAGGAACTTTGAGCACATTAGACCTAGTGATTACCAGCCCAGATGTGTGGAGGAAGGTGAGTTGCTGGAAAGTAGGCGAAGATTTGGGCAACGATCATCTACCTGTGTATACCGTGATTAGAGTCAAGAACGAACAGATGGTAAATAACACGGTTGTTCACAGCAGATATAAAATTAAAAAGGCAGACTGGATTACCTTTACTGAAGAAACTCCTCTAAACGCCTTAGAACTTGAACATAATTTAACATCAATTGAAGACGGCATTTTAAATGCTGCAAGCAAAAGCATACCTAAACAAACTGGTAATAAGTAACAAAGTTACATGAACAACTGGTGGAATGATGACATCGAAAGCCTTAGGAAAGACCGTATTAAAGCTCGGAAAAGATGGGTGAAAAACAGACACCCAAACAACAGAATGGAATATAATAGGTGCAACGCCACCCTACGCAAAGCTATCACTGAAGCCAAAAGAAAATCATGGAGAGAGTTTGTCGGCTCTATGAATATAAATACCCCCTCAAGCACGGTATGGAAAAAATTTAAAGTTACGAACGGTGAATCATCAAGGAAAATTCATTCATTGAAACTGGCGAACGGAGTGCTCCTGATAGCGGACCAAGAAAAAGCAAATGCCTTCAGCAAGCATTATTCAAATCGATCGGGAAAGCGAGTGCCTTGGCCTATGCATCCAACAAAAGAAGAGCAATTCTTCACCTGCCGCATGGAACTGCTATGTCTGCATGAAGACATGGATAATGCACCATTTACAATGAAAGAGCTGACAAATGCCTTGGCAAAAATTAACTGTTCATCTCCTGGAGCGGATGATATCCATAACGAAATGTTGAAGAACTGTTCGCAAGGGATGCTCAGCAATATATTAAATTTAGTCAATGATGTCTGGAAAACAGAAGAAATACCGCAAAAATGGAAAACCGCTCGAATCATACCTATCCGCAAACCTGGAAAAGACGAGTCGCAACTGGAATCTTATAGACCCATATCGCTGACATCCTGCCTGGGGAAACTTATGGAACGTCTAGTGAACGCAAGATTGAGATGGAGACTAGAAAACGATGATAAACTGAGCAATCTGCAATTTGGTTTCCGGCGTCAGAGGAGCACAGCAGATGCATTGCTGTATTTCACAGACCAAATTTATGAAGGTTTCGAACGGAAGACGGCTACGATTGCGGTGATGATCGACTACGAGGCAGCTTTTGACAAAATTCCGCATGCTACGGTTATCCTCCAGTGTATGAAGCTTGGTATAAGGGGCAAAATGTTGAAAATATATCGTATCTTACCTAAAAAACAGGTGCATTCAAGTGGACGTCAATGGAACCATTTCATTGAATCACATTGTTGCAAATGGCATTCCCCAAGGTGGAATTATCTGCCCAACCCTCTTTAATATCGCACTCCACGATTTCTCGGCCCAGCTCCCTTCTGGAGTGTCCAGCTGTACATTCGCGGATGACTGCACGATCTGGGCATCAGATGAAGACCATTTCAAAGCGATAAATTTGGTTCAACTAGCTCTACACAGGATAATGGAATGGTGTGGAAAGTGGTCACTTAAAATATCTCTGGACAAGACAGAGTGCTCTTTTTTCACGAGAAGAAATAATCTGGCAAACTACATACCGCAGTTACGAATACAAGATATTCCCGTGAAATTTAACCCTAACCCAAAATTGTTGGGAGTAGTGTTGGATTCAAAATTACGTTGGGCAAAGCAAGTGGACTATGTTTTAGAGAAGTGTACGTCGCGGCTGAATGCGCTCAAAGTAGTGGCCAGTCGCAACTGGGGCACAGACACATCAACACTAAGATCATTTTACTTAGCCTTTGTACGCTCCAAAGCTACCTATTGCTGTGAAGTTTGGGGAGCTGCAGCCAAAACACACATTGACAAAATAGGATGCATTCAAGCAGCGGCTCTCCGTACATGCCTTTTGGATGCCCGAGCACCACTCCCACTCCCGCTATGGAAGTGGAACTGGGTGTTGAACCCATTGAAATATATATCAGGAGGCAAATGTGGACCAAATACTTAAGAATACAGTCATCAACGCCCAATCATCCTTTAAGCCGCGTGATAAATGCAAGCAGTAACATCAGAAACTCATTCACGTGTCAAATTAGGTCCATGGCCTCCATGTTAACGTGTGGCGTTCCTGAAACCTTCCCAGTGACATACGACGACAGACCAGGCATATGGGATGGAGTGGAAATTGTAATGGAACTACCAAACCGGCTAACGAAAAACAACCACCCGGCAGTCTTGAAAAGTGAAGCATTGTCCATGATAAATGAGCTTTATGGTCGCCATATCAAGATATTCACCGATGGCTCAGTGGACATTGAAGGAAAAGTTGCGGGTGCCGGTTACTTCAATGAAACAACTGGTGCCATAGGTACTACGTGCCAGCAAACTCATTGTCCAGTATGGACGCAGAATTACTAGCTATAAATGCAGCGCTTACAAGTTGTTTATCATTGAAAATATCGCAGGTGTGTGTCTTAACGGACTCCAGAAGTGCTCTGCAGGCTATCTTGAACCCCGAACCTACGGCATATGCTTTTCGTATCTTGGAAATTAGATGCCTGCTTCGTGAACTACGACAGAGCCATAGATGTGAAATTACTTTGCAGTGGGTACCATCGCATTGTGACGTATACGGAAATGAGGTTGCGGACCAAATAGCGAAAGCAGCCTCTAAAATGCAGCCTACAGATGAGAAGAAGGTTTCATTTCTTCACTGTAGGAACCAAAGCAACAAATATTTTTATAAAGCCTGGTCGGACAAGTGGAATCAGTCAACCGTTGGGAGACACCTGCACAAAATTCAACCCCTACCAACTGACAGGAACTTATATAAAGGGGTGCAAAGACAACTAGCATCTTTCGCAGCAAGAGCTAAAATCGGTCACATAGTGACGCAGAAATACCTATTCCACTTCAACCTTACCGATTCGTCGCACTGTGCATTGTGCGAAGACGGTGAAGAGGATCTGGAGCACATTCTTCTGCGTTGCAGCTATCCAATTTTTTACGTGATCTACTAAGAGCAGAAGTCAACGATTTTGAGGACATCCTTAAAAACAAAAAACATTGGCAGCTTGCTTGTGCTGCGTACATTGGACACCGGGCCATCGGCTACGATTAATGCTGGAAGCCCGTACTAAGAAGTAAGTATATTTTTCCTACAGCTACTTAATAAAGTATGTTTTTGCACACTCACAACAGTGCGCAAACTAAACTACATGTATTAAATAAGGCCCTCCCAAAGGGGTTTTAAAAGTAAAATAGTGGTTTGAAAAAAAGTAGAATACAAAACACTTCATGCGTTTTTATACAATTTTGTTGAAGTGGCGTGTCACAGTCGTCTCACATACTCCGTCAACACACAATCAGCTGTGCTCGGAGCTATCTGCTTCTGATTATGTTGCTTTACTTCACGTAATGCAGGGCATAGTGTCTTGTTCGCATCCAAACCCCAGGGCTATCGAATACAAGGGCTGGACCACTCATGTGATGATGGCGCTTGCTGACTTTCCCAACCTTCCTCTCGCCCCCCTCCTAGGTGACGTCACAGAAGTGACATGACACGGCTCGCCTTAGCTCTCACGTGTTATTTGATAAAATGTTGCAGACGAAATTACTGAAACTATTTGGTAATAGGTTGTTGCGAATTGGTCAAGTTACTAGCAGACCGTTTTAGCAAGGTATTTATTTCTTTAATGTTACGTTGCAGACGAGATTACTTTATGAAATTTTACCAAGATTCTCCAGTAAAATAGTTTTCAGCGTTACTTGAACATTCCAAGAAACACCTTTAATAACAAAATACATTAAAACAAACATTTTTAGGATGATTAGATATCATTAAATAAATATATAATATAAAAATAATAATAAGATTTTAACTTAGAGTACCGGTAATTATTGATACAGGAAACTCTAAATTTAAAAACAACAAATTTTAAATACTCAGCTTCAAATTAAAATAAACATTAATAAAAAAAATATTTATTTAATGTAAGGGTTGTAAGCAAGATTACTTTATGTTAAAAAGGTACCAAGATTCTCAAGTAATTTCTTCTGCAGCTATAAGTTAAATGTTTCAAAAATTATCTTTACTAGCAAAATGCACTTAAAATTGTCAGAATAATTAGATATAAATAAATATATAATATACAAATAATTAGGATCAAATTTAAACCTAGAGTAATTATTGATGACAAAAATAATAAAAAAAAAAAACATAATTTTAAGTTAAACTTCTAGACTAAATT
>JAGFPH010002088.1:210508-221322 GCA_018207615.1 Philaenus spumarius | reverse complement strand
TATTTACATAAAATTTGTAGGCTATATTTAAGTTACAGTTATTAAAATTAATCAATCATATCATTAAAAAAATAACAAAGCATAAACCTTTCCCAGTTTGGACTCACAATTTTTAAGAATCAGTTGCAATGTGCTTCGGTTATCAGCACAAAAATACGCTTTCTTAAAAAAAATAAGCTTTGTTGTCTGCAAAAATTCAGTAGGCACGCGAGTTGTAACTTTCGGCTCGTCAAGGATTCATTGAGTATCAAAAGCTTATCTAGTCCTTCATTTTTAGCCCATTTTGAGTTTTAGGCCTATTAGCAGATGTTTTGGCAAACGTTTTATATACCAACTTATATTTATGATTACAAACTGAAACCATACTGTAGGCCTGACTGGAGATGGTAAGTTACTTTAGGTTCAGGGTTTTTTCTGATGTTACAACCGTCATATAGAAGAAGTACTTAGGCAAATGGTAGGCTATTCTAAAAAATTGTTTTCTATATTTCTTGCTGAGTTATTTAAAGATCCTTTCAATTAATCCTAGTTTTTAGTACGAAAATACAGTAAGCTTTACATTTATTTATAAAGAACATAGTGAACGACAAGCTCTCTTTAGGAAAGTTGAGTAGGCCTATTGGTGGAGAATGCGGTGACCATAGGTTTTAATAGAATTACACTAAATTTAACTTTTTCCTCTATACATAATGAAACTGAACACTTCACTGAAGGTGGGAAATAAATTATAAACAATCTAAAACAAATACACATCACAAATTGCCAAACGAAAAGTCCCTTATATGTGATTTAACACAGACAATCTTCAGCCATGTTTTTTAATGCAATCACAATATATGCTAATAGGGTTGCCAGATTTGTTAGGAATAGATTTGTATGAAAGAAAGAAATGCTACCTATATAACATATGTTTAGAAATTAAAAACCTTTTTTTAGAAAACTAAGAAGTGTTACAAACTAATATATGTTTATATACAGTAAGACTAGAAACATAATGGGACTAGAGACTGTACCGGTAAGTTAGAACTTGAGGCATTTTATTTTTATACAAAACAATATAGGCCTAATTGGTAACAGTAGTAGGCCTACCTATAACGAACAATAATTTACCATATTTATGTGGTGGTTATAGCTTTGCTGCAGCCAACCAGAAATTATGGATCCTGTCGTTCAGGTGAGGGTATTTTGGCTTAAACAAATATTCTGTCAGGTAGGCTAACCGACAAAATGTAGTTTCTTCCTGCTGTAGCCTATTTATTATCTCAGACGTCATGCCACCTACGTTCAATGTTATTGGTCACCAGGAGCAAGACTTATTTATTCGCTTATTATTATTTTGCTTTCAGAAGTAGCTCTATACAGCTTGTATGGAGGTGCTTCTTGAACTTCCGCCTCAAGACATCTACATAATGTCAAAAGCAAGTAAGTCTGCATGTAGAATAACGAGTGTGAATGAACTTGGCGGATGGGCATGCCTGGAGCATAACATTCCCAAATAGTAAATACCGTCCTTAAAAACTCATAGTAAACTCAGACATGGTGACTGATGCAATGCACACTGAGTATGTCTTCTAAAGACCCTTCACAATAACCTTCGGAGAGGAGACTGGAAAGGAATCATCAAACCAGGATCTGCCAAAGGAACTCTAGTCTGTTAAAACGCAGACAAGTATTTGATGGGCAGCAATTCTGGTTAAAGCATACGACACCGCATCACCAAGGACAAATATCAGTGTGAGTCTTAGCAGAAATGAACTGTCTGCGCCTACTTTAAGATTATCCAAAGGATACTTTTAAACAAACATATCCTAATCCTCTGTGACAGTCAAGCAGCACTTAAAGCGCTGGACTCGGTATAATTAAGTCATATTCAGACTGGTGAAGGAATGTCTCTCAACACTACCTAACCAGACTAACCACATAAACATGGTGCAATTGAGATGGACAATAAACGGGTGGCAGGTCACCGTGGCATTCCAAGAAATGAGATGGAAGATGTTTTGTAAAGAAAGAGCATCCACACCATTTACGTAGCTGAAACCAATGTGCTGCAATAACCGAAGCATGGCGAAGAGCGCAGTAAACAACTGGACCGGAGAAGAGCAACACCAGAGATGGTGTAGATTAATCGGGCACACACACAAAGTAAACTACTGATCAGTGACCAAACACTAAGCTTACAACTCTAGTTTATTTAAGTTCGTATGCGCAGTCCGATGTCATTGAAAAGATAAGTTTAATATTTCACGAGTTAAATAAGTTGTGAATTGAGTAAGTGATTTATTTTCTGTTCAAAAACACTTAATAGTGTGGTAGGCTACCAACCTAGGTCTTTATATGTCACTGATAGCTTTTTGAACTTTACAACCTGGAAAATATTGTAATCCGTAACTGGTAAGTGAGGTTATGTTCAGGCTATTGTTTTTGTTTTAAAACTAGAGGCCTATTTAAGTTATAGAACAAGCGCTCGGGCTATTTGATTTCACATGCACGATCACAAGGCGGCACTTTGGCCGCTTTACCTTTGTTAGTTTTCGGATATTCCATTGAATTTCTCAAAGAAATATTAAGCACCTGGCCTCAATGTATATCATATAAATTATAGCCTAAACGTGCACAAGTAGACAAATAAGTTTAAAATTAAATAATTTTGCAGTACAAAATTCGGTAAGTTACCGGTTCAATTGTTTAGGCTACTATATTACTTTGTCAGAATAAGCAAATCTTCCCATATTGGGATATGTTTCGTATTTATGTAGGCGGTAATTCTTTGGTATAGTGGCCTCAACTACAAACTTTTTCATACCTTAGTAATCCGAATCAGAATGAGTTTCAGCAACAGTGTCAGTAGAGAATCCTTTGATGGGGTTTCGCTACTGTAAAACTCCCTAAGTTATGATCACAACCAAATCAAATCAATCAAATCAAACCATCACAAACACGAAATTTGCTAGGCCTACTCGAACACGCCGCCATCACCAACTGAACTAATCGACATTGTCTGAACAACAGGCGGCCTTAACTTTGTACTTGGACCTCCCTTAGGCCTACTTTATGTTGTGCCGCTTGTACAGCGATGCAGCTGACTTTCCAACCTTCAGTTCTTACCAAATAACACTAATTCAGCACTTAAGTTGACTGTGTGTTCATGTGAAAAAGTTTGTAGTTGAGGCCACTATAGGCCTACCGAAGAATTACCATGTAGGTCTAGATAACATATTCTAAAAACTATATATATAGGCTAGGCTTATGGCCTGAAGTTCAAACTTATAGGCTAGTCTCTACATAGTCCCATTATGTTTCAAGCAAACCTTCCCGTATTGAGATATTTGTTATCGCTAATGGATTGCAATCGACAAGTAAACATGATTGAAGAGCCAAAAAGGTAAACAAGATAAGGTAAGTTAAGTTGGGTCAGCGAGTAGGTTTGTTAAAAGTGCAGGTCAGAGGCGGGCGGTTGTAATCAGTTGTTATGGCTTCGATTAGTAGTTCGAATCCATTTTTGTGCGACAACGCAGTTTATTGTTAACGGAAGTGTAATAATATATATGATTTCAGTAATACTAACTTTGTGTATGTTTACAAACTGGAAAAAAATATAGGCCTACTGTGTCTAAGACTAGAGAGGATAAGTTAGAACTTCAGGATATTCTTTTTTTATGGTTGTTCTGTACATAGACAATAATTAATTGGCGTAACTTTACTATTCGACTCTAACCTAATATTTTTGCAGACAACGACGTTGTTTTACATTCTACACTGTTAAATGTTAAATACAGGTAAACATACTGTGACTAAATAGGGTAGGTTAGAACCTTTTAGGTATTTTTTTAATTATTATTTTTGCATTTCTGTTAGCTCTAGGTTAGCCTAGAGTCGAATAGTAAAGTTGCGCCAATTAATTAAAATTCTAACTTTAAGCAGCTATGTTTACAATGTTTAGATGTAGGCCTATAGCCTAACAGACAAACAAGTATTTAAAAACAAATTTGCCTTAAGTTCTAACTTATACGGTAGTCTTTAGTCACAGTAAGATGTCTCCAACATCAGTAGGCATACTCAGATGCAGAAACCGTTCCAGACGACTTTTAATGTAGGCTAAGTTTTTATCATTGCTATTTGATTTCCAGGCCTTGTATCATGTTAATAATTTACTGTTAGAATAGGCCTACAACAAAAATAAATATCAAGTAGCGTGGGATGAACCATCAACAAGCGACACTAGTTCTTAAACAAGCGACTTTTAAAGTAAGATACTCATCCATATTTTTTTTGCGGGCCTTGAATTATTTTAATTCATTGTTAGAATAGGCTAATAAATATACGGTAATATAACATATCTCAATATGGGAAAACTTGCTTCTGACAAAGTAGGCCTAGGCTAATAGTAAATTTTTTTTAGTAAATTTACCATTTTTACATTTTCATCTAGCCTATCATTGCAGTGAAATGTTTTAACACAACAAGAGATCGCAACCTTGGTGGTAACTTGGTAGTCAGTGGATGTAGCCTATTAATGCACAGAACACACCTTAAACCAATGCTGATTAGAAATTAGCTTCGGTCGACTGACATCAAGCTACTAAATATGTAGCCTACCGGTAATTAAAGAATACCTAGGCTACTGTATAGGTTTTGTGTGGGGTTAGATGTGTCAGTTAAAGTAGACACCTAAAGCCCATTTTTTTTTTTGCGCAACTTTAGGGCCTACTACCGTATGACGACTCTAGGCTAACCTATCGCAACAAAATGCTAAAATAATAATTAAAAAATACCTAAATGGTTCTAACCTAACCTATTTAGTCACAGTATGTTTACCTGTACCGGTATTCAACATTTAACAGTAGAATGTAAAACAACGTCGTTGTCTGCAAAAATATTAGGCTAGAGTCGAATAGTAAAGTTTTTTTTAAAAAAAGGTGGCCAAAATGCCGCCCACACGAATGCTTGAAGGTTATGTGCCATTTGGCCTATAACTTTAACATTGAATAAGTCCAATATCAGTTGACTCAATTTTACATAGTAGGCCTTAAGCTTTGTAGGCTATTTACAATGAAAAATAGGCTACAATCACATTATACAGCATTTTTAGCGCAAGGTGGCACTCCTGCCACAATATGACACTTTTCAAGTATTCCCATTGAAAGTATGCTAGCGCCTACTTGGCCTATTCTTCCTTTTCCTCTAATTAATTTAAAAAACACACAACCAAAGCCTAGGCTACCTACATATTTAGACAGGTTTCTACAGTTACGCTACTAATAGTAGAGAAACGAAAATTCTTAAATAGGCTAGGTCTAGGCCTATGTTTCCTGTAAAATGTTAAGATAAAGTTGCAATACTTAGCCTTATTGCTGCATTTGTGGCCTAAGAATTTCAAATTTTCTTATTGGCTTGTAAGAGAATATCAAACAGGTTAGGTTTGTGCATTTATGTTATAGGATTAATAAATATAATCGTCGTGTCAAATACAACTAGTATACTATTACAGTTTCAAACAATGTACAACCTAGCAGCAAAAATAGGCTAGAATAAGGGTTTGTCACCATACGTTGGAAAATATTCAGATCAAATTACATAGCAACTGAAATATTAAATATTAAGTTACCTTTACAGTGATCATCTGTATTCACCCACAACTGAAATACCACACAAATTTTTATTTAAAAGCACAATTTGTAATTTTAATACACGATGTAAGTTCATCAAACCGTAAAAAGAAAACCAATATGGCGTAACGGCGAATAGAAAGGTGAAGCTTCTTCATTGTCTTTGACGTCATCATAGTTGTAAAAAAACACCTCTTTGGCAAAATCAATGTAAGTGTAAAACATATATTACAAAAAAATGTCATATAATTTTATGTTATAAACTTATAAACATTTAACAAAAATATTTTGTTACTGCAATATTTATACTTTTTGCAACTTTTATTCAAATATATGTTTACCAGTCAAAATTTATATATAATGAGTGTATTTATGGAAAAGCTACAATACGTATCGATAAGTCTAGGCAATATTGTACTTGTATGACAACTGACCATGTAACTATGGGTTATTTTTATGAAAAGTTACTAGGCTAATATTATGTACACAATTTTTAAATGATCACATCTTTTTAGTTTTTTACTGATCTTTCAAACAGTATACCACTCCCTCATTAAGAGGTATCTAAAAATCACTACTCCACCTCTGCTGATGCACAGCCTTGTTATAGCATTGAAGGGTCGTCTAAGTCTCACTACTCCATTCAGATACTACTGGATCTCAATACGTTATTTTCAATAATAATTTTTGTAAATAAAAAATAGTAAAAGAAGTAAAAAACAATATTCACGATACAAATTAGCAAGAATGGTTTAAACTTTGCTACAATTAAACATAAAAAAAAAACTGTTTATAAAAAACATAATATTAATTAATTAAAAATCTAGCGTTCCATAAAGTAAAAATTTAATTTCTGCCTTACACAACTTTACTATGTGCTTACATAATGTGACTAACAATAAAACAAATGACCCGCATTAATTAAGAAAAATACATCAGTTTGAATATAAAAAAAAGAGTTTTTTATGATGTGTATATACCTTAATGGTTAGTTATCTGTAAACTATAAACAAAGAAGAGAAATGAAGCGTATTTTATATACGTGAGATTTTTTAAGTTTTGTATTTTTCACGTAAGGAAAGCAGGGGTCGAATTTATAAGCAGTCTGACTTTATTGGAAGTTATTATAAATAATATTTATTGAGTTAAGGTAGTTAGACTCACGGTAACTAGAACTGCACGGTATGTGTCACGAGACAGCTGCGCAGTAACTCTATGAGCTCAGATGACGTCACAGACACCGTCTCATGCTTCCCGCCTAGCAGAAGCAGATTGACTTGCACTAACTATTTACGCAAAACGATTTGCTGGGTTCGTTATGTGTCATTTTTACACAAATGTGTGCGTGATATGTAGTATAGTTTTCTTCTAAAGAGTGTATATAATATTTTAAGTTTAAGTGTGTGTGTATATTTAAGTGTTTTATAACAAAATGCCTTGTTGTGCAGTTGCCGGTTGCACCAATCATACGGATCACGCAAAGAGGTTAGGAATTTCCATTCATAAATTTCCTAAATATAAACTACACAAACAGTGGGTACATTTTTGTAAAAGGAAAAATCATTTTAATTCACTTACAGCGCGGATTTGCTCTGAGCATTTTTTATCGGCAGATTTTGAAAGAGACTTAAAAAGTGAACTATTAAACCTACCTAAAAAACACATTTTAAAACCCAAGGCAGTTCCAACACAAAAAATATACAAAATGCCACCACAACACCTCCACATTATTTCAACAATTACACCGAGCCGAAAATCGTGAATCTAAAAATATTACATGTATAAAATGTATAAATGTATAAAATAAAATCATGCATAAAATCTTTGCTACATGATTCAGCGGACAGTGTAAATATTCAAAACACACCTGATGATCAGGAAGCTAATTCTTCCAATTTAAATTTAACACGACCTATATCTGGTGATTTATCTACGGTAGAGGCTCTTTTATATGAAAACGACAATTTAAAAAAAGAAAATAAATTACTTGTAAATAAACTGAACAATGCTAACTTAGTGTACTTATATCAAAACTCAAACAATCATTAGAAAAATATGAAAAAATATTTAGCGTACCTATATGTAGCAATGTGTATTAAAGGGGAAATGTACAAACTGGTCAGCTGATGATGTAGCAAAAGCAGTAACTATCAGATGCATCTCTAAAAAAGGATTATCATAACTAAGGGAAACATTAAAATATCCCCTCCCAAGCGAGACAACCATAGCAAGGCTATGGTTAATTAGCAAGGCTAATTTCAAACAAATCAACAAAAATTTTCCTTAAATTTTTGTATATGCAAGTACATCTTTTTATAACGAATTACTATGAATTTACTAAGCAAATAAAAGAGCACTGTGGCGACAAAATCACACTGATTTAAATAAAGGGTAACGTATTAAACATAACTTACAATTTAGTTGTTTAGTTATTGTTTTTGTTCCTTGTTTTGTGGTTCGGGGTTTTTATTTAAATCAGTATGAATTTACTGTCGGTAAAAAAGGGTTTACTAGAGTCTATAAAAAAATTGCACCTCAAGATTCCCTAGAGTGTATATGTAATCCCATGAAAGATTGTATATTTTCCGTTCACCCAATAGTCGTGTAGGGTGATGTTTTTAAGAAGCTTGTCACTGGCGAAATCGAATCGCTGTAGAAATGCCGGGCGCTTCGGTGTCCGTGACGTCATAGCCACCAACGACCTGCGCGTGACACATACCGTCTTGTTCTGGTTACCGAGGTTAGACTAACTTATGTGCATTACATGCAACTTGAAAGGGTAATTTTACTGCGATAGTTTTAACTTATGCTAATCATAAAATTTCTTAACAATCGGCTCATTTGGTACATACATTTAGGCCTATATGACCTAAATATTAAAAAGCGTGTAAGGCTGAAGTTATTTTGTATATAGATTGTATTGTCATCGATGATACACTAGTGTGCAAAGTTTGATGGAAATCGGTTCAATAAAATTACCTCAAACATTGATTGCAACATATGATTCACATAAACGGGGTAATAATCTAGTTTATACAAGATAGGCTGAACAGATTTTTTTTAAATCACAGCTAAGAACACACACGATCAAGTCACCTTAAAAAAATAAATATATAAAAATCGGTTCATTCATTTGGTAGCTACGATGCCAGACAGATATACACATACACAGCCCACAGATACACAGACCCGCAGATACACAAGTTAAACTTATAACATCCCTCTGATTGCGTCGAGGATTAAAAAACTTAAATTAAACTGTACCAGAACCAGAAACTGGCACATACTGTCTCACAAACATGTTTAAATTACTAGGGGAAATCACTGCGTTGGAACTTTCTATACACATAATCATGTTATGTTATCTTTATAATAAAGGTGTAGGATTAGTATTAACCCCAAAGCTAAGAAGGTAAATAATGTTAAATGTTTAAATCAAATTATTTCGTATATTTTGTAACAGCTGTTATAATACAGGTCAAAAGAACCAGCAAGGCTCTGGTGTACACTTAATAAAAACCTAACCTATGTAAGGTTATTATTTATTATAGTTCGGTGTAAGGTTAATATTTTGATACGGGCGACTTTATCATGTAAGGTTTATTTTTACTTTTATGTTTACCTTTATGAGGTCTATAATTTCTAAACCATGTATGGTTTGTCTTATTTGGGGGCTCTACCAGATTCGACTCGAATCAATCTATGCTTGGCTTGAGAGGTCTGACTTACAACTAGGCCTAATTGGTTGAAATAACTTTCAGAGACGTTTGATTGTTTGAATTAAATGTAGCCTATAATCTATACATAATTATTTGCTAGGGGTTATTTTGTGAGTAGAACTCCTCCTAGAGTTTTTAACCGATTTTGATGTTTTTGGTGTCATTTTACAGAGCTCACTCTGAAGTTGTGCTTCCCTTAAAATGAGCTCAATGTATGTTAAGGGCTTCGCGGGCTTCGCCCAAGTGGCCCTCAAAGTTGCCATGTTAATCTTATGGAAGGTCAATCTTAAGGAAGAAGAAAGATTTCTTTTGATTTTATCAGGGGCACAAAAAACAGCTGTTCGTATGAAAAGCTTAAAACAGCTGATTTTGATCAACAACTGATTTGGATCAAAAACTGAATATAATTTTAAGTTAGGTAAATCAAGCAATAGCGAAGCATTGCCCGGTCCACTAGTTAATAATAAAAGATTGTACATGACATATGATTAATTTGATTTCTACACCTTTTCTAAATTAATAACAAAATGAAAATACTTTTGATACTTAATAAAAATTGTTCTTAAGTACCGTACAAGTAATTTAATATACAATTTCTTAATGTTTAATTTCTCAATTCGTCTCTTCCTCTAAATTTTACTTAATGATAGTTGCTGAATCTATACTAAACTAACTTTACCAGGATATTTTGATAATTATTATACGTAATCTATAATGTTGTTAAGGGAAACTGTACTAATTAATTACTATGCAGTTTTCTTGATATTTAATAAATAAAACTTATTCCTTATTAAAATAGGATACCGGTAAACAATATAGTATAAAATTATTGAAATTAAAAGTTTGTTAATTAAGTTAACATAATTATTTGTTTTTAAACCTTATCCTAAACAACAGTTTCTGACCTTTTAAATTCAATCGGAATTTCAATTGCTTATTAGGTATTATTAAAATCCTTGGCAGCTAATTCTATATAAAGAAGACCCGTCCAAATTGCTTAGTTAGTGTTGCTCTTAAATTATGAATTTATTTTATTACATATATATTTTCCCATTTGATATTTGTATCTGATTTTACTTTAATTATCTGGATATGATTTTGATTTGATCTAATTTGCTTAACCTCGAGATCTGTCTTAACATAAATTGAAATTTTTAAATTACTTTCATATTTGGCGATTTTCCCTTTTACTCACTTTTAAATTGATTTTTAGATTTTCACTTTAGATAACTTTATTTAACACATTTATTTATTTCACTGACACTAAGCACTCGTAATACTGTGATGACTAATGTTTCCTCGAATGGGCTCCAAATTTGGTCCTTGGGTAGAATCCCGTAGATTGGTGTGCATGTTACCTGATTTTACATTGGCTGATGATTACTTATTGATGAATTAAGGATGATTCTTTTACTTGAGTTAATTTAAATGATTTAGGTGTGAAGCGGGCTTTTAGGTCTTGCCCGTTCAAAAGATTTTAGAAGAC
>JAGFPH010002088.1:195482-206311 GCA_018207615.1 Philaenus spumarius | reverse complement strand
CTGTATGTATATCTGTATGTATGGCAGTATGTATGTCTGTATGTATACAAAGCAAGAGCGAAAACTATTCGATCGATTTCAAACAAATTTGTATCAGACATGTCAAGTAGGTCTGTATAGATGCACGAAAAACAGTTTTGACAAATATTGAATAAAAACCCCCATTTTGGCAAAAAACCCCCCAAAAAATCAGTTATTATTTTTTTATAAAAAAACTGATCTGACGATTTTGATAAAATTTGGCTTATTTGTAGCCTTTCATGTAGGCCTACGCTACCATATGCAAAAAACCGCATCTTTCTAAAAATTCTCGTTTAGCTAATAATAATAATAATAACTGATTTTTGGGGGTTTTTTTGGCCATAAAGGGGGTTTTTAAAAAAATTTCAAAACCTTTGTCGTGCATCTATGCAGGCCTACTTGACATGTCTGGTGCAAATTTGTTCGAAATCTATCGAATAGTTTTATCTCTAGCTAATAATAATAATATTTATTTTAAATGTGTTTCTTTTTATTTCTAGATATGCCATCAAGCATTGAAATCTTTTATTCGGGGCCATAAAAATTCCAATTTTATGAAATTTTTTCAGTTTTTTAAATTTATTTTAAATACTAAATAATTCGACCACGCAGCTGGACCGCTGATGTGAGTTGAGCAAATTTCCAAAATTAAGTTTATCTGCCTATGTTTTAGGGTTTCAACCAACAATTTGGGAAATAGGTCTACTCACGAAGGCGTTGAACAGCTGTCCGTGTGTACGCAATATATTAGTAGAATTTGTTTCCTCCTAGTGGCCTCGCGAGTTTGCACCACTCGGCTTCGAAACGAGTACTTTTATGGTATTTTACGTTTTGGTCGATTTTGGGGGAACCAAGCGAGCTATAAGGTCGCGTAAAAAACAAAATGTGCAGAATAACATCCTACATTTTATTTTTAGAAAAAACTCTAAAGCAAATTCATTCTCGTCGTAAAATCTAAAAAAATAGTTACTTCCGGTCAAAAAAAGTACTTCCGGTTGTTGGATTTTTTTTGCTAACGAACTGGTCCGAGCGGCATAGACAACCAACACGTGTACCAAATTTGGACCAAAACGGACCTAAAATGCGGCCGCTAGAGTGCGAACACATAGATATATGAATTTTAATGACACCTCAAAACGTGTTCTGGTTACCGTGATCGGTGCTCATTTGCTACTCCCGACCTTTGGACTCACCATAAGGGCCACTGCATAGCTCATTTTTCCTATGGAAATTCGCTAAAAAGGTACGAGGTTGGTTGAATAGAAAGCTCTAAGAATTTAGAACATTTAAGCCGCTTACAGTACCCATCTATCTCTTGTAGATTTCCAGTTATATAATTAAAAAATTTAGAAAACTGTATGATTTATCTATACTATTACAAGATTTTTTTTATCGGATACCTATTTATAATCTCCCGCCTCTCCTAATGAACCGATTTTGATGATTTTTTTAATTAATGTGTTTCTTTTTATCTCTAGATATGTCATCAAGCATTGATTTTGTTTTTAGCATTCGGGGCCAAAAAAATTCAAATTTTATGAAATTTTTCAGTTTTTTGGATTTACTTTAAATACTAAAAAAGGTACGAGGTTGGTTGATAGCTCTATCTAAAGAACTAAAAATTTAGAACATTTACGCCGCTAACTTTTCCAACTTTTAGGTTTGGTTTTTGTAACTGTTGGACGTAAAAACAAAACAAACTGTACTAAATATTGTATAGAAAAGAGTGCGCCATAATAAATAATTATTAAACATGTTTAGTGTTGGTACAGCAATCAGCTGTTTGCTAAAATATTTCCATTAACAGCTGATTTCAAAATTTGAAACAATTATTTCTATTTCTAACTTTTAGGTTGAGTGTTGTTTGAGTATAGACCTGCTGGTTTTTAAACTTTATTATAACTGATGGTATAAAATATAAGAAATAATTTGATTTTTACATTCAAAATTATTTATTTATCTTAGCTTTGAGATTATTATTAATCCTAAACTTTATTGTAAAGAAAACGCGATAGAAGGGTCCAACGGGATTGACGCAGGGGTCTCCCCTAGTATTTCTTATAGTTTGGTGTATACAGGATGATTTTTCGGAAATTTAGGCTACCACTTCTGTTATTTAAAGGCGGAAAGAAATATGTAAAATCCGATCTAGGGAGAGTTATTGACTTTCAATGGAAACTTAAAACCAATAAAATCAAAAAAATCTTTTCCCTCCTTCTACCCCGTCATAAAAACTTGTAATTTACACATATGGCTTGAGTTAAATTAAATTGAGGCCATTTAAAAACCAAATTTCTGTAACAAGAAAATAAAAATCGGCTAAAGTTCTCGTTCGCTACGCTCAAAAATTTAGTTTTTATAATTTTATGTTATTTAAATGACGGAAAGAGTTATCCAAACTTCGTTTTTGGGACACTGTTCGTCTTTAATAAGAACTGGGCCAATGCACTAGGCTACCAATATTGACCCACTATGTCTTTAATTCATAAATTCACCTTTGCTAGTATAATTTCCTCTATGGTAACTTGCATCAAAAGGTATTATCCTTGAGGTCATTTACTCATGTAACCGACCTTAGAAACCCTATTTGCAAAATACCCCCAACAACACTTCTACCATTTTATGTCAACAACAAATAATGATCATTTTTTACGTGGCATGTGATTTATCCACTCCTATAAAAGCGAGTGTACGTCCATACGCGACTAACATATAATATTCCAGCTGATTTCACCCATCATCTGTAATATTTAAACAAACCCAGTGTAGAATATAGTTTGGGGTTGTGTTTAACAACTTCAATCGTTATAATTTCTTGTAAAGTTTATTTTTTTAAATATGAGTTATAGAACTAATGTTGGCTGTAATATACGTTATAATATTTGCTTTGAGGTTATAAACTGTTATAAATACAACCTTTTATCATCAGAATATTTGTTTATAAAAAATTAAAGAAGAGATATGCCTACTCATTCGTTTAACTTCGAAAACATTCGTACATCTTCGTATAACATATAAACATATTTCATTATTAATTTCTTAATTATACTATTAATAACTTCTAAATCATTTGACCTACCAATACGAAGTTAAAAAGCAATTAAAATGTAATATTTTTATCTTTATTTGATATGCAATAATCAATATAGCCTAAATACAAAGTTTCAACAAATAGGCCTACAGTTTTACAATCTATATATTAATAGGCAAGCACAAAACTTGTCCTTTTTTCTCAGCTTGTGTGCATCGTAGGAGAAATTCGCGAATACCGTTAGAAAGGTAGTGTCCTGTAGATGAGCAGAATCCCATAATAATTTACATCGGTCCTCAGGGATACGCCCCAGTGGCCCTCAAAGTTTCAATGTTAATCTTATGGAAGGTCAATCTTAAGGAAGAAGAAGAAAGATTTCTTTTGATTTTATCAGGGGCACAAAAAACAGCTGTTCGTATGAAAAGCTTAAAACAGCTGATTTTGATCACAGCTGATTTTGATCAACAACTGATTTGGATCAAAAACTGAATATAATTTTAGGTTACTAAATCAAGCAATAGCAATAGCGAAGCATTGCCGGGTCCACTAGTTCTTATAATTGTACACAACTACCGAGTTAAAAATCACCGTCATTATAGGTAGATCTAAATAAAGTCTGTTGTTTTTAAAATAGTATTTTTTGAAATTATGTATTTCTGATGTGTATCTAACTAATCTGTATGTGATTTTCTAGGGGGCTTTCTAGTACAATTATAATATTAAAAACTTAAAATGAATACAGAAGTTTATTGACAAATGATAAACTGTATACTGATATGTAACTCTTTTATAGCCAATCATCTGAAAATATTTAATTTATGTATTCATTTTCATTTTTAGACAACACCTTCCCATTTTATTTTGTTTGATAATAATAAACGGACGTTTGTTGAGGTTTCACCCATTCACAGATTTTTTGTTTACTCCTGTAGGCATTTTCATGGCTTAAAAGTCACTCCTCTGCAAACGTGAACTTATGACGTTCCCGAACTCCTGAAAGGATTAAAAAGAATTAAAGAAATACAATATTTCGTGACGAGGATGGCGAGCAAAGCTTCGAGGTGCTTTGTCTAGTATAATCATTTTAACCTACTATTAAAATAAATAACTGTAGTAAAAGCTAAATACAAACAGTAGAAGGAAGGAAGGCTAATAGAGACTTAATAAATCAGTACGAAATAGTAGACGGAAGCATAATAGATATTTTAAACTAGGTAATACCAGCAGATTGATTTTAAATAAAAGGACTATCGGGTAAATATTTTGCCTTATCATTACACGCAATTAAAAAAAAACATTTAAATATGAGTTCCATGGTCTAAAAACACACAGTGAGTTTCGCACAAATCGATCTGAGTATCGCTTTTAGGCCTGCGTAAATTATTAGATATGCACCAATAAACGCTAAAAATCCCCCCCCCCCCAGTTTGTTACTCATAACTACCGAACGAACATTAAAATTGCAAATCAGGTTTTGAGGTGATCTAATGATGGTTAAACCAGCATGTACAGTAAATTAAAACACAGACGATTTTGTCATCGCGTTAAGCTTTTGATCCAAATCAGTTGGTTTATTTATAATGGTCTCGTCTCACGTCCGTTCGCAAAACTCCTGATTTATTTTGTCCGAAGTTTTAAAATTTTTAAGTAGAAACCCTAAATATTTTAGGGATAAAAATAATAATAACAATAATAAATAACAATCTCTATAAGTCCTCTAAATGCAAATAAACGTTTTTTTTCAATATTGGTGCAGCCATTCCGAAGATTAGCCCGTACAAACAGACGGACAGACTTACATAAAATTAAAGAATGCTTGTTTAGGTTTTGGTAAAGTGTGAATAACCATATGAGCTTAGAAAAAAGTCACCAGACACTTCATTTTATTTTAGGAATTCTCTATTTTTAACTTCCCGCTACCAATAAAGGGAAGTTATTGATTTCGGTCCGATTTTCGAAAGTCGAGTTTTCATTAAATCTCCACGTTTTGAGGTCCCAGGAAGCCATTCTGACTATTCCCGCCGAGATGTCCGACCGTGTGTGTGTGTGGGTGTGTGTGCGTGTGTGGGTGTGTGTGCGTGATTGTGTGTGGGTGTGGATGTATGTGTGTAAATAAATTTTTGTCGTACAGTTTCTCAAAAACGAATCAACCGATTGAATTCTACGACATGTCATTCAAAAGGGTGTATCAAAACTTAGATCTGATTAGATTTGAGAGTTAATCCATATAGCCAATCCAAATAAATTTAAAAAAATAACCTAATTTTTTTTTTTGAATTTTTATGTTTTTTAAAAATAACTTTAAAGCGTGCGAAAAAATCATAATAAAACCATGTATACATTTTTTGTGCTTAAAAAACTGCGTTGACTGCTTTTTTGAAAATGAAAATCGGACGACGCATTCAAAAGTTATCGTCGTTTAAAAATTCACAAAATTTGTTTTTTTTTTGTATTTTTTTAACATATCTTCCAGATTTCTCAACCAATCAATATAAACCTGTACATTTTCTTTTTGTGGCTTCAAAAACTGCGTAGAATGCTTTTTTAAAAATGAAAATCGAACGACGCATTCAAAAGTTATCGTTGTTTAAAAATTCACAAATTTTCGTTTTTTGGTATTTTACAAATAAACTCATTTCTAAGCATTTAAAATTCAAACTAAGCCGGAAGTTCTAGGGTTGGCCTGCACGGTCAACCAATTTCCAGATTTTTTTTACATATCTTCCAGATTTCTCAACCAATCAATATAAACCTGTACATTTTCTATTTGTGCTTTTAAAAACTGCGTAGAATTCTTTTTTTTAAATGAAAATCGAACTACGCATTCAAAAGTTATGGTTGTTTAAAAATTCACAAATTTTGGTTTTTTTTTAACATATCTTCCAGATTTCTCAACCAATCAATATAAACCTGTACATTTTCTTTTTGTGCTTTAAAAACTGCGTTGAATGCTTTTTTTAAAATGAAAATCGAACTACGTATTCTAAAGTTATAGTTGTTTAAAAATTCACAAATTTTCGTTTTTTGGTATTTTTGGTAAACTAAGCGGGAAGTTCTAGGGTTGGCCTGCACGGTCAACCAATTTCCAGATTTTTTTTAGCGAATTTCCATAGGAAAAATGGTAAGACTCAAGGTCGGGGGTAGCAAATGAGCACCGATCATGGTCCCCAGAACACTCCCAATACAGGGGTTGGCGTGCGAAGCACGCAATGGTTTGTTTATTGGAGATACTCCCAATATTATTCGGAATGGCGTGCGAACTATTTTGCAGCTATTCAGCACCTTCGCGAATAGACCTATTTCCCAAATTGTTGGTTGAAACCCTGAAACATAGGCCTATAAACTTAATTTTGGAAATTTGCTCAACTCACGGTTCAGCTGCGTGGTCGAAATATTTCAACACTGACGAAGCAGGTCATCTAGTATTATTTTTAAAGGAAATGAAAATAAAAATTATTATCACTTTTATTATATTCCATTACAAACAGCGACTATTGAAAAGTTTTTGAATCTAGTTTAAACCGGAATATACACCATCAAAAAGCAATGCATGTTTAAGATCACTGCACCTATACAGCCTGTTATTTTGAAGAACGATAGTAAATACATCAGACTGTCACTGAATGTTTGTCGCAAGAATACTTCCAACCGAACCTAATCCAGTTGGGAAAGTTATTCACTCCGACCGATTCTTCGAGCTTTTCCTTCGAGCCCGACGAAAGGAACGGATCAAAAGGAGAAAAAACGTCTAGAAGGCAATGGATCTATGTTTAAGCCACGTCTATTTACAATCTCCTACAAATAAGGCATACTAACTAACTAGGACATAAAGTTTTAGTCCTTGTGACAGGTTCTATATTTCGGCGCTGACGGACAGGCGGGTTGACATTGAATGATGTCGAGTTGTTATGTATGCGTGAGATGTCCTGAAACCCTTGTGAGGTCTGTTGCGGCGCGGGTAATTTTGGAAGTTATCCCTTATATAGCGGCCGCACCGTGAGGTCTGTCAAATGTCATAAACTGGTCAATAATTGGCGGCAACTAACAATCGAAAACTGTTTCCGAGGTTCGTTTCGCATGTTGGGTCTTTTTTAATCGTGGATTTACAAAAACGGATTACCGGAGACGGTTTGGAAAAAATCTGTTTCGTACTTACACGCGAGACCAAATAAATAATATACCTACACATCTTGAGCGGGAATATGTTTGATTCTAACCTCAACAACAAGAACAACTAAAAATGTTAATTTGGGTTTATTAGTTATTGATCTTCAAAGAAAAATTGTCTATACTAATATTATAAAGACGTAAAATTTGTTTGTTTGTATGTATTTAGGGGGTAGTCTCTGGAACTACTGAACCGATTGAAAAAAATAGTTTTATTAATAAAACGCTACACTATCCCTGAGTAACATAGGCTATAATTAATTCATTTTGACAAAAACATTTTTTATTTCAATATTTGTAAATTTAGTCGGAAAAATCTTAGGTTAGGCCTAGACGGATGAACCAACACATGTATTTACATTTATTAGCCTAGCAACCAATTGAACGAAATAACAGGTAAAACAGTTGTTTGCTCCAATATTTCCATTAACAGCTGATTTCAAACTTTGAAGCAATTAATTAATTTTCTAACCTTATAAGTTAGGTTTTTATTAAAGTGTAGACCTGAGCCTTGCTGGTTCTTTTAACCTTTATTATAACTGCTGTTATAAATTATACGAAATAATTTGATTTGAACATTTAACATTATTTACCATCTTAGCTTTGGGGTTATTATTAATCTATACTAATATTATAAAGAGGTAAAGTTTGTTTGTTTGTTTGTGTGTTTGTTTGTTTGTTTGTATGTAGGGGGTAATCTCTGGCACTACTAAACCGATTGAAAAAACAGTTTTACTAATAAAAAGCTGCACTATCCCTGAGTAACATAGGCTATAATTCATTTCAATAAAATCCTTTTTTTATTCCAATATTTGTAAATTTAGTCGGAAAAAATTCTTAGGTTAGGCCCAGAATGATAAATCAACTCATGTATTTACATTTATTACCATAGCAACCAATCGATAACAGATAATATAGCTGTTAGCTCCAATATTTCCATTAACAGCTGATTTCAAAATTTGAAGCAATTATTGTTGTATTTCTAGCTTTAAGGTTAGGGTTTTTAAGTGTAGACCTGAGCCTTGCTGGTTCTTTTAACCATTATTATAACTGCTGTTATAAAATATAATAAATAATTTAATTTGAACATTTTACATTATTTACCATCTTAGTTTTGAGGTTATTATTAATCCTACACCTTTATTATAAATAAAACATAACATATGTTTTTAGAAGGTTACATTGGGGGTTGGCGTGCGGAGCACGCAGGGGTCTCCCCTAGTAATATTATAAAGAGGTAAAATTATGTGTTTATGTATTTGTATGTAGGAGGTAATCTGTGGAACTACTGAACCAATTGAAAAAATAGTTTTACTAATAAAAAGCTACACTATCCTTGAGTAACATAGGCTAGAATTAATTTTGATTTAAGGTTTAAAACAACCCCTAAAACAATAAATATTAATTGTTATACTTTCCTTAAAGCTAGAGAGCTGAAATTTTGTACATTTATGATTTATTTCTTACAAGATACATAGAAAAAGTCAACTAGATTTGCATTTTGTCGCGTGCTTCTAAGGCGTGAAAATGTGATAACAACCCCCAAAACAATAAAAATTAATCGTTATATTTTCCTTAAAGTTAGTGACCTGAAAATTTGTACATTTATTTCTTACCACATACATAAAAAAAAGTATCATAGTTTGACATTTTGTCGCGTGCTGCTAAGGGGTGAAAGTGTAGTAAAAATGTTGATTGTTATACTTTCCATAAAGCTAGAGAATAAACCCTTAATAAATTGAGGAATTTAAAAATAAGAAACCAATATGTTAAATTATAATTAAAATAAATAAGGCACATTAGAATTTAATAGTAGGGCCTATTTATATAAAATAACCTGTTTTTTGTTCGACGCATTTGCTTCGACGCGAGTCACCGAGGGGGTTGGCGAGCAAAGCGAGCAGGGGTTGGAGCCCTCTAATATTTAATAAAGTAATTACATACTATTATAAATTTAAATACAATTCACAACTTTCATAGTTCATTTAATGGAACTAAGAACTATCATAGGTGATATTTGATTTTGAAATTTAACTCTTTAGGAAAAATATTTCCCCATTTAAGTTAAAATGCATAAATGTAATGGTTTAGAATAACATATCTATTTACAGTCCGTATTATGCAAACGAGATCGTTCTTTAATTCATTTTATTTCCTTATTATCACATAATTTTCCATTGTCATAAACTTTTCTAGAATATAAACAAAAATTTATTAATTCTAAATAAAAAGTTTTCAAATTTTCAAATTAGGAAAATATACTCATAAAGCACTATAAACTTAAAACTAACGTATAACTATAAACTTTAGAGACAAGATAAAATAAAACATAATTAAAGAGAAAAATGCTATAGTAAAACATAAAAATAACAACACCAATAACATTACAACATAACACGAAATAAAGTAATATAATAAGTACATTTAATGAAATTTTCCATATTTATTGCAATGTCCCTACTGAATGAATGTGAAATTGTCTTTGTATTTTAATGTTCAAAACGTATGTATATATAAAAATGTATGTATAAATGGGTTTAAATAGGTATAACAGGTTTAAATATAAGATATATTTAATAAATATGTTTTTTAAGTGTTGAAGTACTAATATATTATGTACGTTTGACTAAGAACCGCGAGAGACGTCATCTGCGGTGTATTTAATTATTAAAACATTCCCGATAATTCTAGTAATTATTGTAAAATATTTCTTTCGGTCATTAAAATTTAACTTCAGTTTTCAACTATCTATTTAAAAAAATTTTATTTTGAACTTCGTTTATTTTTACTTTCTCCCCCTATACCATAGTATATGGAGAAAGTATTGTATTCGTCAAAATTTTCGAGTTTGAGTTTTTGGTGGAAATATCCGTTTTGGGTCCCCCTGAACCTAAAAAAGTGGTTTTCGGAGTGATGTCTGTGTGTGTGTCTGTATGTGTGTCTGTGTGTCTGTGTGTCTGTGTGTCTGTGTGTCTGTGTGTCTGTGTGGATGTTATCAAACCTAGAGCCTAAACCAGTAGTCCGATTTTGATGAAATTTGGTATGGAGGTACTAATCCACGGTATCTCCAGGCGTTTTTTTCATTTTTGTGAATTTTTTATTTTTAAGGGTAATTTTCCCATAAAAACCCATAAAATAACGGAAAAATTAACTTTTCTCAAAAACGGCTCTAACGATTTTGATAAAAATTTTATAGTTTATTAGGGACCTAAAGTACTATAAACTGTAAAATTTTAATCAAAATCTTTCGAGCCGTTTTTGAGAAAAGTTGATTTTTCCATTATTTTATGGATTTTTATGGGAAAATGACTGTTAAAAATAAAAAATCACAATAAATTGGTAATAGTATTTTTTTATTAAGTTTCTATAATGAGGGAGAAAGTATGTGTCAGTTTCCTGATACCGTTTATTTTTATCTCGAAAAAAAATCCCGGAATAAACATGGAGGGTATTTTCTCGTTAATACATGTAAGCCTAAATGCGTCGTCAGAAAGTAAGTTTTCGAATTATAAGTTTAGATTATTGCATTTATCTTTTAAAATAATTCAGGGCCGTTTTTAACTTCACTAGCGCCCTAGGCACTTCAAACAATTGCGCCCCTCATACCTGA
>JAGFPH010002088.1:147634-195382 GCA_018207615.1 Philaenus spumarius | reverse complement strand
GAGGGGGAGGGTCTGGGAGGTATGGAATACTAATCAAATAATTGAGTTCTTGATTTGCCTGTTTTGGTTCGGGAGGGAATTTCCCTTAACTCTCTTTCTTTCCGTTGGCTCTTATCATTACTATTCTTTTGATTTTGTTGGAGAGTCTTACTATTATCCACCACCTATGGACCCGCCGTGTCCCGGACTGGCAACCGGCAGCCGTAAGGAGTTTCATGGCCTAAACATTCTTCTTCTTAAATTATCAGTTACCTTACGGCAACATTTTCCGCCTTCTTTATTTTTTTTCGTATTCAAAATTTGGCGCCCCAAATCCTTTGCGCCCCTAGGCACGTGCCTAGCATGCCTATTCGGAAAAGCGGCCCTGAAATAATTACTAAATTAAATCTGTTTATATAACAATTTTCCCTCTTATGCATACTTACGAAGAAAGTAATTACCATCAAGTTTTGAATTAGCGAAGTGAAATATTGAGTAAACTAGTTTTGTTGTGTAAAGATTTACGCGTGTGTGTTTCTATACTGTTTTATAATTTTTATTTATTTAAGTCAACTTCTTGGTAAGGAACTTAGTTTGGGTTCTGTTATGTTAATTTCGAAAATAACTGAGCAAACAATAATCTATATCTATACTAATATTATAAAGAGGTAACATTTGTTTGATTGTTTGTTTGTTTGTATGTAGTGAGTAATCTCTGGAACTACTGAACCGATTGAAAACATAGTTTTACTAATAAAAAGCTACACTATCCCTGAGCAACATAGGCTATCATTCATTTTGATAAAAACATTTTGTATTTCAATATTTTGTAAATTTAGTCGGAAAAATCTGAAGTTAGGCCTAGGACGACGAAACAATAACACATGATTTACATTTATTGCCATAGCAATCAATTGAATAAAATAACAGACAACACAGCAGTTTGCTCCAATATTTCCATTAACAGCTGATTTCATACTTTGAAGCAATTTTATTATTAGTATTTCTAACTTTTAGGTTAGGGTTTTATTACAAAGAAGTATAACTGCGTTTTTGTTCAAGAAACTGCAACAAGAATGAATTAGTTTTCGTTTAACGAACACAGCAGTAATCCCTTTCCGCTTATACAAGAAAGAGAGTAAAAGTTCTTATCATTCCATTTTCTAATTCTCGCGAACATTTAAGCCTGGAACTGTATTTGAATGCAAATCCGCAGCCGGAGATCCTTTACATCGATTTCATTTCTTACTTTTACTTTGTGAAACAAAGAAAGAATTATTTTAAAAGCAATGTGAAGTATACGAGTAGAGTCGGAAGGGAGGGGATAATTTCAAACCATAGATTGTCCCAGTAAAATTACTTTCATTCTAATTTTGTTCACTCGTAAAAAAATAGTTTTCTTTCATTATATGAATTTTACTTAATGATTTTTGTTAAAATTACTTTCTTATCTATACTTATATTATGAAGAGGTAAAATTTTTTTCTTTGTTTGTTTGCATGTTTGGGGTAATCTCTGGAACTACTGAACGATTGAAAAAATAGTTTCACTAATAAAAAGCTAGGTACACTATTCCTGAGTAATATAGGCTATAATTCATTTTGATAAAAAAACCTTTTTTATTTCAATATTTGTAAATTTAGTCGGAACAAATTCCTAGGTTAGTCCTAGACTGATGAACCAACATATGTATTTACATTTATTACCATAGCAACCAATTAAATAAAATAATAGATAAATCAGCTATTTGCTCTTATATTTCCATTAACACCTGATTTCAAACTTTGAATCAATTATTTGTATTTCTAACTTTTAGGTTATTTTTTTTATTAAAGTATAGACCTGAAACTTGCTGGTTCTTTTAACTTTTAATATAACTGCTGTTATAAAATATACGAAATAATTTGTTTTGAACTTTTTTGCAAGATTATTTGCCATTTTTGCTTTGATGTTATTATTAATCCTACACCATTATTATAAAGAAAAGATAAGATGATTATGCGTGCAGAAGGTTCCAGTTGTATTACAACGGTTTCATGCAAATCTCGGGAAAAAACGGGCGGGTTACATATGATACTTTTAATTATACTACACCGAAAAACTAACATACTTTTAATCATATCATCTTTATATTTCAGAAAATAACACACATTAACCACTACGTTTACTCTTATTTCAAACTTTGGACCCAACCTGTAATAAATACATGTGTTATTATTGAAATCAGCTGTTTACTTAAAACTGCAAGGTTTTGTAATCACATGGTGCAAGGTAGGTTTATCATGTAGTGCACAGTAAATTTTCTGTGCAGTGCACAGGAAATAAGGACTTAGGTACTTGTCTATGAACAGTTAAAGAAACAGTTAAAAATTTCATAAAAAATTTTTTTAGCAAAGTAAGAGGAATTTTTTGAAAATCTCATGTAGTAGTGCTCATGGAGACCGTGTTGTAAGAAAGCACAAAATATTTGGCATTAATATCTTTATTAGATGCTTAGAAAAGTTACATCAAAGTCCGAAAAACCTAATTTTCAGTAAACGGAGAAAAACTGAAAATATCCATGATTTCATGATTGTCCTTACAGGTTTTACCATTATGACACTTATGACAGTAGATTATTGACTTATAAACAATAACAGTAAATTTATTAGCAAGATATGAGCACTTGACTGAAGCTGTCATAGTTTTAGGCCTATGCTTAGCCTAAACATAGGCCTACAAACGTTCAAAGTCTAAAACTTGTTTGCTATTTATAACAGGGTTAGTGTCCAAAGAGTTGTAGTCCTATTTGTTTTTGCAGCTAAGCAATGCATTTTCATCAAACATGAAGATAAAAAACTGAATTAGGTTACGTCCTTTGAAATAAAACAAACAAAACAAGTATTGATATAGAAGAAAGCGGTAGCGCATCAAAGTCGTAGAAGTTAGCTCAGTAATGACCTGGGCTAGCAACAACAAACAACAGCTGATGTCAAAATGTGAAACTATTTTTTTCACAGGCGCTAAACACAAACACAGCGTAGCTAATTTGAGAAAACTTAGTGAGCGAACCGAGTATAGGCAAGCTTTCTAGTGTACATATTACATATTTTCTTAAGGATCTGCTGAATTGGCGGCCATTTTGGATTTGTATCCCATAAGAGCAATGATAAATTTCAAACCATTTATTTTTTTATTTTTTATTATAAAATTGTTTGCAAGGTCTCATTTTAAGCACTGTCATAATACGAATCCATTTTGCGTTTCACATTTAAAAAAAAATGTTTCTCTTTTGTCACGTAATTGACATTTTTGATGTACCCAGTATGAAATTTTTTCTTTACACAATAAAAAATGTGTAATTAAAAGTGAAATGCAAGTCGGATCCACAATTTTATAAAAAATATTTAGGTTTTTTCTCGTTTACTGGAGCAGACCCTTAACGCCTACTATGAACTTTTGAACCAACTTTAGTGACAATTCACATTAACAGTCAGGCTACTTGAGCAGTACGACTAATTCCAACTGCAAGATTACTTCGACGACTACCTCTCTACCAATCCTTATTGAGCTAATTAGGGTTGATAACTACCGTGCTATCACCGGTAAGCTCTTTCTCAGCCCTTATCTATACTTGCTTCCCTTCTACGGATTAAAAGTCTTAAACCCCACCCCACGCCTCCTTACCGAGTCTTGCAATGGGAAACGATAAAATTACTTCGGGATATGTTAATGTGGAAACGGGAAGCACGGGTCCGATGCTCATCTCTTGAACATTTTGCCTTATCATTATTGATTTTCCAAAGTATCGGGGAATCTTTGAGATTGTTTCCGGTAATCTATAAATTAATGCGAACCACGTTTTTCTATAAAATATACAATTTTGAAGGTCTAGGTGGATTCTGTTTTTTCAGTAACCCAAATTCCAACAAAATGGCTTTACAAAACAATCACTACATAATCCGCCATATTGACCGCCATTTTGCTTTTGGTAATTTACAAAAATGTTCGGTTTACGCCAAACTCTTTGATTTACTTAGCTCTAACAATGAATACAGAACTTATAAGAAGCGCAAAGCCCATGTTACAGATTCAGCCTGGTTTTATTTGAATCTGGCAAGCTTAGAGCGGCAGCCGCTAGGTAGCGAGAGCGCTACTGTCGTCGGTACGGCAAGTGTGAGTGAGACAGAGAATGGCGGGTCCGGAGGATTTGATGAGTCACAGACGGGTGCCACGCTAAGCTCGGTTTGGCGGCAACCAACCAGGCTGACTATTCTCCATAATCGTTGCACTTCTTATAAGTCTGTATTCATTGGTTCTAACTTTAATAAAAATTCATCAAAATCGGGTAGTAGATAAAACAGTAGATTTTATTAGATCGAAAAGTCCTTTTGCAGTATGCATCATGTGTGAGGCAACTTTTACTGTATGTTTTAAATTAGCTTTTATCCTATTTACTTATACATTTTACTGTAATTTTTTATTTTTGTTAGTTTTATTAAAATTATTAGTAAGATACCGTGCAAAATCAGTGCAGATTAATTTGATATACATAAGAAAAATCTAACTTCAAAGTATTAAGTTTCTTGTGTTATAAGTTGTCTGTAGGCTAAATGGATTGTTTTGAGGTTATGAGTCGTTGATATTTTTTAACAATTTTTTAACAATTTTGTTTATTTACTTAGTTCTTGGAAGAAAATTCTCAGGCCTACAGACAAAAAACTATATCTAACTGGGTATATGCCGAAGGTACATATTACACTATCAAATAAACGACAAATTTCTTTGATCAAAGATTTTCCATCAAAGAAATTTGACGATTCTTTGACGAAATAATTCGTTCATCAAACTTTGATGCATCTTTGACATGTTGTAAACGTTGACAAAGATTTTCAAAAAGAATAAGAATAAAGTACTAAAATATAAATATAGTACGGTACGAATTTTTTAGGTAACCTCCTAACCTCAAAATATACGTTTTTTTCAGTTTCCATATATTCCTTGTGTTCATTTAATATTTTACCTTTCCTTTTATGTTTATAATACGTTGGAAAAATTGACATGGAGAGTTGAAGCTATCAAAACTTTAATTTTACAATATGAAAAAGAAGAAATTTCATTATGTTTATTTTATTGTAAAAGTATACAGGGTGATTTTTAAGTATGGAAACGGCTTTATATTGCGCAACTGGGACGTTCTTGGTGGTAGAAACTTATAACTAGAAAGCTAACCTGTACAGTTTTAAAAATTCTACTTTTTGGTGGTTTTGAAATTTTTGTCCGCCATCTTGGTTCCGCCATATTGGATTTAACTTTATTATTTTAAATGAGATGATGGTCATATGACACATCACCTCAATGTGAAATTTCAAAAGAAAAACAATGGCGCAAACCGTTTTTTGATAGATGCCTTCGTTGTAGAGTTATTAGCATTCAAAGTTGCAGTTTGGGAAAATTGTGTTCACAATAAAATTAGGTAGAACGCACTGCACTATCCAATTTTACATTTTTTATTCATGAAGTATCTAAAAAACTAAATTTAAATGGTGGTTAGATACGATAATAATAAGTATAACAATAAATTGATGAATCTGCTCGTGTACCATCACACATGATACAAAAAGTTACAAACGAATATTATTCCAGGTTAGCACACTCACTGCCAAGCTGTAGAAGGGAAGCATTTTGAACATTTACTTTTGAAAGGTATTCTGTCAAAATTAGTTAAATACTTTATTTAAATTTAGTTTTTTAGATACTTCATGAATACAAAATGTAAAATTGGATAGTGCAGTGCGTTCTACCTAATTTTATTGTGAACATAATTTTCCCAAAACTGCAACTTTGATTGCTAATAACTCTACAACGAAGGCATCTATCAAAAAACGGTTTGCGCCATTGTTTTTCTTTTGAAATTTCACATTGAGGTGATGTGTCATATGACCATCATCTCATTTAAAATAATAAAGATAAATCCAATATGGCGGAACCAAGAAGGCGGACAAAAATTTCAAAACCACAAAAAAGTAGGATTTTTAAAACTGCACAGGTTAGCATAAGTTTCTATCGCCAAGAACGTCCCAGTTGCGCAATATAAAGCCGTTTCCATACTTAAAAATCACCCTGTATATACAAGTTTTTTTAAAGATTTATTTTGAAATCTTAAAACCCGATATAATATGAATCACGATCTTTCAAATGTAATTCTTTAATAATAGTTAATAAATAATAATAATAAAAAAAGAATAAACCAAAACATAACCCCAAAATATACTCCTTAATAACAAAGCTCGTCAAAGAAATTGGACAGGTGTAATATGTTTTCTTTTACAATATCTTTGATAAATTAAAGTCTTTACCTTATAATACCAAATATTTGACGAATAACTTTGATAATGTAATATGCCCCTTAGAGAATTTTCAACTTGGTAAATGCACACAGAATACAATTAAACATTTTACTTAAAGAGCTGAAATAAATGTTGGAAAATAAAGATCATACGTTTGAATCATCGCAGGCCTACTTAAATAAACTATTTAACACAAAATAGTTAAAATAGTTATTTTAAAATATTTAAAATAGTTAACCATTTAGGCAAAACTATATTAGTGTTAATTTTAAAATTAACTTAAGTTTCAATCGACAGTAGGCCTATATTTGTGAATTAACAGAAGCTAAAACTTTTACGATCGTATTAAAATATAAATAATTCAAACCAATAGTTCAAGACAGACCATGCGTAAGCGCTATTCATACATATCAGAAAGCAGACATGACAGAACGAATCAGATGTATCAATTTACGTTATTATTCCTACTAGGGGAGACCCTTGAGTGCTCCGCACGCCAACCCCCGGAACCTTAAAAAAACATATGTTTTATTTATAATAAAGGTGTAGGATTAATAATAACCTCAAAACTAAGGTGGTAAATAATGTTAAATGTTCAAATCAAATTGTTTCGTAGATTTTATAATAGCAGTTATAATAAAGGTTAAAAGAACCAGTAAGGCTCAGGTCTACTCTTAATCAAAAACCTAACCAAAAAGTTAGAAGTACAAACCATTGTTTCATCAGCTGTTAAAATTGATTACTCACTATAAATTACCGTAAATATTATCAATAAATAAATAGGCCTACTATTAAATTATAATATGTCTTATTTATTTTTTAATTTTCTTATTTTTAAATTAAATAACGCAAGTTTTTATTGGTTTGTGTGTGTTGAAATGTGTGTTGGTTCAGTCTAGGCCTAACTTAAAATATTATTTCGTACTAAGCTGGGCATCCAAATCAACTGTTTTATCTGTTATTTTATTCAGTTAGTAAATACATTCAAGAAAATAATATATGACGTGTTGATTAATCAGTCTAGGCCTAACCTAAAATTATGTTTAATTTATTTTACCTGCCTGATTGTGTCAATTAATAACGTAATAATTGCAAGATATAAGACAAAATATTGTCTTCTTTAGGTCAGCCAGAATCGAATTCAGTAAATGCAATATATGCGATGCATCATCAAAGATACTGGCCACTAATGATTTTCTCTAAGCCAGCTGATTCCTTTTGCTACAATTGTCTGTTCTTAATGCACAATCACGTGTTTTAATAATCAGCTGGTTAGGAAAACATAAAATGATGATAAAATACGTTTAAAAAAGTTCTTTATTACATTCTAAATTAAATAATTTAAAACATGTAAGTAAATTGTGCAAGTATAGAATGATTGATCTTTCATTTAAAACAAACCGCGTGTAAAACGTTCAGTGGAAACCTCAAATTAACTCTTCAAAGAAGTGAAAAGTTGAATTTTTATCCCATGTTAAATTGCCATAAGAAAACTTTTAAATCTCGTTTTTTAATGGTTACTGACCAGATACCAAATTCTAAGGTAAAGTGTGCATATATAGGGGTTATTCCTTTCATTTGACACAACCTGCGTGCAAATCGATCCCGTGGAAGTCTCACACGTTCTTCCGGAAGATTTTTAATTTTGTGTTTTAATATACAGGGTGTTACAAAAATGTGTGATGGGCTATACAGGACCTGATTCTACATGCAAAAATAAGTCAAAAATGTACTATAACATTTTTTCGATTTCGGCTTAGTTTAGCCGTAATCCGCCATTTTGTTTTTTTACAAAAACTCACTGTAACTCTGGAAATAGATAAGATATCGAGTTTAAATTTGGAATAAGCATTTTATATGTTACGATTAACAAGTATACCAAACACAAAGAATTTATTTTTATAATTTTCAAAATGGCGGCCGTTACAAATTTTTAACGTGGAATATCTTGAAAACCGTTAACTTCACAAAAAAATGTACAAGAGACAAAATATTTTCCTTTTTTAACGACAGACAAAATTCTTTTTTTGTAGTTTCAGTAGGTCAAAGGATAACCGAGTTATCGACAAAAAACATCATTTCTTGGTAATTGTCTAAAAGCGAATTACGGCTTAACTAAGCCGAAATCGAAAAAATGTTATACTACATTTTCGACTTATTTTTGCATGTAGAATCTGATAGCTCGCTAGAAAAATAACTTCACAAATTGTTCAATTTTAAAAAATTGTGGTTTTAGGCTAATTTTGGTTGTTGTAGACAATTACCAAGAAATTATGTTTTTTGTCGATAACTTGGTTATCCTTTGACCTACTGAAACTACAAAAAAAGCATTTTATCTGTCTTTAAAAAAGGAAAATATTTTGTTTCTTGTACATTTTTTGTAAAGTTAACGGTTTTCAAGATATTCCACGTTAAAAATTTGTAACGGCCGCCATTTTGAAAATTATAAAAATAAATTCTTTGTGTTTGGTATACTTGTTAATCGTAACATATAAAATGCTTATTCCAAATTTGAACTCGATATCTTATCTATTTCCAGAGTTACAGTGAGTTTTTGTAAAAAAAACAAAATGGCGGATTACGGCTAAACTAAGCCGAAATCGAAAAAATGTTTTACTACATTTTCGACTTATTTTTGCATGTAGAATCAGGTCCTGTATAGCCCATCACACTTTTTTGTAACACCCTGTATATAGGATAATAACAATACAAAACCTAAAAGTTATAAACATAACCTCAAATGGTACACATAGTTGTTGAAGTATTTCAGCTGATGGACGCAATCAGCTGTTAATTATGTTGACAAATAAATCAAACAATACAACCTTGTGCTCGCGCTATAGTATTTTGTTAATGTATGTGTTAGACTTATGGACTTAGGATGGATAATTTTATTTACTAATAGAAGGGATTACAGAAAAAAAATTAAAAAATTAAAGAAGAGACTAATATTGCTTCGTAGTATTTGAAAACTCTGTTTATCTCCACAAAAAACACTTCGCGTTAAAAAAAGAACGCCAAGAAAGCTCTTAAAAAAAAGAATGATATCATAAATATGTCGCCAATATTAAGTAAATGTATGTACGAGTAATTATATAATGATAAACTAATAATATTCTTTGAAACAATATATATTAGGAGATTAAAATTTAAACTAAGAATTTTCCGCTACAATCAATCATATTTACTCGTGGAATGAAAATATGAGTTTACAAAAATATAAATTAAACTTTTAAAAGAAAATATAGTAGCCTATTCAATGTGGTGTTTTCCTCATTTTACCTTATTACATTAAAATTGGTTTACTGCTTTCCTTTTCTCATTTTACCTCCCATTTCGGCCTAGCAGTTTTGATTTCAATTTTTTGCAATTGTGTTCCAACAGATGAACATGATGGACAAGTTGTATTATCCAAGTTGTCCCAATCTTGAAGATTCAGCAGATCTGATATAGTTGCTTTGTTGGTGTTAATGGAAAGCGGCAAATACGAATTAATCTCATCTTGTCGCCGAAATTCATAAAGACATCTTGAGCATTTTACCAGCGTGCTTAAAATCACCTCAAAATGTTTAATTAAAATATCATATTTACAAATTAAGTTTGAACAAAATTCGCTTGCATCTTGTTGCTGGTCTAAAGTAAACGGGACACCAAGTTGATCACGCAAGTCTTTACAATTCAGTAGGCCTACATTTGAGAAGTAACCAGCTTCCAATATCTTCATAGGAGGATTTCCGTTCAGTTCAAGCAATTCTAGAATAATGTGCCTGCATATGAAAAGTGCCTGCAAGGTTGCATTTGCATAGCACGAAACTCCATCACCATTACTGAATCCCGAAATTGGGATGTTGTCATTTATTTGAAGCATGATCTCTTGGTCCTTAAAATATTTTATTTTGCCCTCCTTCCATACAATATCTTTGCGTGAAGTAAACCTACTTTGATGGACCGATATGTGTGGAAAATCTTTCCGGTATTCGCTCCGCAGTCTAATATATTCAATAATTCAAGCTTTAGCAGCTTTTACAATTAGATGGGTCAAAATTTATCAGCTGGAGACCAGCCAATGTTGTTACTCTTGAAAGAGGTACATATGTTTGACCGGGAGCAAAGATAGATTTGCCAATATCTGAAATAGCTGAATTGATTGAAATTCCTTGACATTTATGCACTGTAATGGCATATGCAACTGTTAAAGGGAATTGCTTACGAAAAATAAAGGCTTTTATAAATAGCTCAAATTTTGACTGTGTCCTTTCAACATCATAACACCTGTTTCCAAACATTACTTCAACAAATTCTAATTTACCTTTAGTGTCATATTTAAAATTTTGCACTATTCCAAGAGAACCATTAACTAAACCAGTCGTAACATTAAAATTTCTATTTAGCATTACTCTGCAGTTTTTTTTAACGGTTGATCAACATCGTAATGACATAATTTACTTACAATGATTGTGGCCTTCTATTTATTTAAGACGTATTACGTTTTTGTTCACTGATTCCTATTTAGGCATTTTCTTTCTAATTCCAAACAGATATACACACAAACACACGAAGGTACATTAATATTTTTTCCATATATTTGCATAATTTTTATGTTTTGCGTTTTTTCACTAATTAATAATAATAATCATTTGTACTATAATGTAGTACTAAATAAGTATATTAATATTTAATTGTATTGTTAGTGGGATTTCAAGAAATTATAACATTAAAGTAGGTACTTACCATTACACAAGTCATATTTTCCAGGATTAAATAAGATAAAAATTTAATTATTAATAATTGTCAGTTACAATTTGATAAACAATGCTCTGTTAGAAAGTTAAAAACTAAATCAACTCCTGTAATTAATTACGAGCCTAGGTACATCCGAGAGTAACAAAATATTATAACAGCTGATGTCACCCATCATCTGTAATACCTAAACAAAATCTAGCCTAGATTATACTTTAAGGTTATGTTTACAATCAAAACAAACTTCTTGTAATGTCTGAATGTTAATTGTATTTTGTATATAACCTAGTGTAGGCTATAATAATATGTTATATAACTGCCATTGATAATATAAAATGCATACAACCTTTTATTATCAATATAATATTAACGTTTACCAAATTTAAAGAAGAAATACCTATTCGTTTAGCTTCGGAAACATTCGTACATCTTCGTATGTAACATTTACAAAATCATATGGCTAATATACTCAGTCTAATGTACCAATCTAACTTACATAGGAAAAACTATTTCGGCGATATTTTGAGTTTCGTTGCAGCTACCTTTATTTTTCTTGTACGTTATTCATCTCCATTGAAAGGAGATGTGTTTAAAGCCATCACCGAGCTCTCTACTCGAAAAGGTGAGGTAGTTATTGGGTCTGACAGAATAAGCGGGAAATATGAAAAAAACTATGAATAATTTTTTGATGATTATGTACTGTTTTTAATGGCTCGAAAAGGGGGTTTAGCTTGACCTAGAAAGTTGAATGAAAGATCAAATCACCTAATTTACAACAAATAATTTGATTTTAAACTAAAATTTACCATTTTAAATTTTTAAAATGGTATTTTTAAGTGGTCAATAACATGGTAGCTATGTTTTCCGTATGTTATAGCACGGCCGTTTTGCTTGATTAACTCACGATGGCGTCTTTCTTATGAAAGGTATTTTGACGCCCTTTGTCAAAACAAAACAACAACAAAATGCACTGAACGTTTAAATACATTTTTCCGAATAAACAAAAATTTATAATTTCTGTATCCAGTAAATAATACCTCATGATGTATTAAAAAAATTCGACCACGCAGCTGAACCGCTGACGTGAGTTGAACAAATTTCCAAAATTAAGTTTATATGCCTATGTATTAGGGTTGAACCAACAATTTGGGAAATAGGTCTATAGTCACGACGGTGCTGAATAGCTGCAAAATGATTCGCACGCCATTTCTCATATTGGGCGTATTTTCAATACACAATGCATTTCGTGCTTCGCACGCAATTCCGCAATCTGGGAGTGCCTTCAATACACAATGCATTGCGTGCTTCAACACGGTAAAATCCACCACATGGCTTTGAACTTGAACCAGGTACTTTTATGGTATTTTACGTTTTGGTCGATTTTGGGGGAACCAAACGTTATTTTGCTTATTTTGTTTTTTTACGCGACCTTATAGCTCGCTTGGTCCCCCCAAAATCGATTAAAACGTAAAATACCATAAAAGTACTTGGTTCAAAGCCATGTGGTGGTTTTTACCGTGGGGAAGCACGCAATGTATTGTGTATTGAAGATACTCCCAGTATACGTAATGGCGTGCGAAGCACGCAATACATTGTGTATTGAAGATACTCCCAATATGCGGAATATAGTGCGAACCATTTTGCAGCTATTCAGCACCGTCGTGAATAGACCTATTTCCCAAATTGTCCTACAACATAGGCCTATAAACTTTATTTTCTAAATTTGCTCAACTCACGTCAGCGGCTCAGCTGCGTGGTTGAATTATTTTCACATTAAAATAGCTCCTTTTAACACTTTTAGCGAATTTCCATAGGAAAATTGAGCTATTGCAGTGGCCTTTATGGTAAGATCCAAGGTCGGGAGTAGCAAATGAATACATATATATATTAAGGTAAAATATTGCTATTTCACCCCACCCTCTTAGCATAGATGTTTGTTTGATTTGTAATGTACACTTTAGTTTTAGTTGTCTGATGATGCTTAACAGCGAAACAGCTGTCACAATTATATTGTTGTTTTTGTGAAATTTTGTTTAAGTTTATTAGCGAATTTCCATAGGAAAAATGAGCTATTGCAGTGGCCCTTATGGTGAGACCCAAGGTCGGGAGTAGAAAATGAGCACCGATCATGGTCCCCAGAACACGTTTTGGGGTGTCAAAAAAATTCATATATATATATATATATATATATATATATATATATATCCCTATATCCCTATATATATATATATATATGTGTTCGCACTCTAGCGGCCGCATTTTAAGTCCGATTTGGTCCAAATTTGGTACACGTGTTGGTTGTCTATGTGGCTCGGACGAGTTCGTTAGCCAAAAAAATCCAACAACCGGAAGTACGTTTTTTGACCGGAAGTAACTATTTTTTGAGATTTTCACTACGAGAATGAAATTTTTTTAGAGTTTTATCTAACAATATAAATGTAGGATGTTATTCTGCGCATTTTGTTTTTTACGCGACCTTATAGCTCGCTTGGTTCCCCCAAAATCGACAAAAACGTAAAATACCATAAAAGTACCCAGTTCAAAGCCAAGTGATGCAAACTCGCGAGGCCACTAGGAGGAAACAAATTCTACTAATATATTGCGTACACACAGACAGCTGTTCAACGCCTTCGTGAGTAGACCTATTTCCCAAATTGTTGGTTGAAACCCTAAAACATAGGCATATAAACTTAATTTTGGAAATTTGCTCAACTCACGTCAGCGGTCCAGCTGCGTGGTCGATTTATTTTTACCTTAATATGGAATTTCACCAAGCACCGACTGTGGTAACACTTAACATATATATATATATGATTTTTAATGAAACCCCTAAACGTGGAGACCATGATCGATGCTCATTTGTTACTCCCGACATTTGGTCTTACCATAAGGGCCACTGCAATAGCTCATTTTTCCTATGGAAATTCGCTAAAAACAGGGATAAATGATATAAGGTTTATCATTATTCTTAAAACTTGCCTACCATAATTAAAAGTGGTGTAGGCATGCGCACACAATCAATCTACAAAAGTATTTAAATTTACTCAGTAAATTATGTAATCTGAAAAGACCAGCGATTCGAATGTTTACTAATTTTTCTCAAATCTGATAATTAAAATATTGTTACAGTGTACTTAAACCTGGCCAATTACGTATTCAAATATGTAAATATTTTCTCTAATTGTTAAATAAAACCGTTGAATAATGGGCGCCGAACAAAATCGGTCTACGAATAATCGCTATTAAAAGTTAATAAACGTATGCTAATGACTGTTTTCACTTTCAGTTTCGTTTATAGAAATACGTGTTCAAACAACGGAATTATTTGTGCCCACGAACCGCGCGATAACAGGCCACGCGATTCCGACACATTTCGAGGACAACTCGGTGCGATCGCGATAAGCGCGGAACTACTTCGCGGGAAGAACGCTGGGAAAGTTGTACAGTTTTACAAACGAAAACTGAAATTGTTTATTTTTTATGGAACCGGGACACGATATTACGAAAAAAATTAATATATGTATCTTTAACTTCCTTTTCCGGTTGTTAAAGTAAGACTGCGAGTGACCAATGACCGAAGCGCGGGTTTTGCGACCAACTGACTCCTTTTTTCCTCTTTCCCTGACGGAATAATTTACTCCAGTAATCCATATTCATGATGCGTACAGGTGGAGTGGTCGAGTTCGTTAAAGCATATGTCGTTTTTAAAAGTGTTCCGTTTTCTGTCTTTATTTCCCAAAGTGTGTTAATTTTAATGACTGGATGATTTTCCATCGGTGTTATCGTGATGTGCCTGGAGCAGGTGATATTGTGCTTCGTTGGAGGCAGTTTTATTTGTTCAAACTGGTATATAACGAGAAGTACATCTCAATGACGGATATATAGAAGGAGGCCTACTGTGACAATACTTCATCACTGAACTTGATTCTTTTAATGTTTTAAATATAATTTCAGTTTCATTTATTTTAGTTTTAAAATTAATGGAAGAAACTTGAAAACAAAGTGTCCCAAACTTACAAAATTGTTGTTTTAATTAGAAGATATGTTTAGTAATATGGTAAAATTGTCTTAACGATGTAAATTATATGTAAGGTTTAATGTCGTGGAGAAAGTTTCTTTGTAAGAACAACACTAAATTCAAACAAGTTTATTGTTGCCAAATTTAATCTCAGAATTATCATTTGCCGCTCATTTCAAAGAACATTCTGATAAAGAAATGTTCCTTGTTTTATAATTTTAAAAACTGATAAGTGCGCGGCGGTTATGCACAAAATAAAATTCAATAAATATTACTCCTATTATACATTGGTAGTAGCACCAAAATAATCATTTATGTTTAAATATATGTAGGCCTATTGTCTAAATGTGTTAGATATAGCACTGAAATAAGTGGTCGTATCTGGGGTGTGTAGGCCTAAAAGAGAATTGTATTCACAAGTTTTTAACAAAATGTTAAAAATTTTAGCAGATGAACTTAGGTGAGTTAAGTTCGAAAGAAATCTGCCTTAAAGATGAGAAAAAAACTAGTATGTTTGCTAATAAAAATAATAAATTAATACAGATTTTATAAAACAAATTAGTATAAAACATTAAATTCAAACAAGTTTATTGTTATCAAATTTAATCTCAGAATTATCATTTACCTCTCATTTCAAAGAACATTCTGATGAAGAAATGTTCCTTGTTTTATAATTTTAAAAGCTGATAAGTGAGCGGCGAGTATGCACAAAATAAAATTCAATATATACTACTCCTATTATACGTTGGTAATAACTCCAAAATAATCATTTATATAAGTAGGTCTATTGTCTAAATGTGTTATGTATAGCACTGCAATACGTGGTCTTATCTGGGGTGTGTAGGCCTAAAAGAGAATTGTATTCACAAGTTTTTAACAAAATGTAAAACATTTTAGCAGATGAACTTAGGTGAGTTAAGTTCGAAATAAATCTGCCTTAAAAATTAGAAGAAAAACAGTATGTTTGCTAATAAAAATAATAAATTAATACAGATTTTATAAAACAAATTGTTTGGTTATCATCAGATGCAACTATTATAAATGGTTTTTTTTCTATTTTCAAAACTAGTCACTTTAAAGATATTTTCAGGATTTCTGAAAGATTTTTAGATGGATCGAAAGGAACGATACAAAGAGGTAAGGACAAGTTTTAAACGCCTTTTGAGAATAAAAATGAAAATAACGGCTCAATTCGATTTGAAAGATGTGAGAAAATACCACTCGCCTCGTAACGTTATCTCTTTCATTTTCAAGTATAGAAAAGATAAAAAAATATGAATAATTTGTCTAGATGTTTTTGTACACTCTCACAGATGATGTCAATTGAGGAGGTATGTCAAAAGATCTCTTCCATTGGGTCAAAAAGTATGTAAAGATCTACAATTTTTGTGTAAGATCCATAACCTAATTATTATTCACTTGGCTCCTTGCGCTTTTGTGTTACTCTGTTCACACACAACCTGATCGACCTGGAGAGGAATGATTCTACATTTTTACCATCATATCTTGAACTTAAATTTGAAGGATGTTATCTTTGTTATTCATTAAAACATTGAGGTAAATGTTTTTAAAATGATAACACTTTTTCTATGTAAACGGGGGAATAAAATTTCGCTTTAGATTTAAATTTGGGAACACTAAAAGAACCTAATTTTAGGGAGTCATGTCGTGTTTAAAAACAAATCGAGGTAAAACTAAGCACTTACTAAATTGATACTTACAGGCTTGACGTAACTATAAGATTTTGTTATCATTAATTAATCCTAAAAATTAAAGAAAGTTCAATAAGTATTTTCTTAAAAAAAATATAGGAGTAGATAATCTATTAAATTAAAATTTACAGTTAAATAAGTTTGAGTCTAGAATCTATATATTAATAGGCAAGCACAAAACTTGTCGTCCTTTTTTCTCAGCTAGTGTGTAGGAGAAATTCGCGCATACCGTTAGAAAGGTAGTGTCCTGTAGATGAGCAGAATCCCATTATAATTTACATCGGTCTTCAGGGATAAGCCCCAGTGGCCCTCAAAGTTTCAATGTTAATCTTAAGGAAGGTCAATCTTAAGGAAGAAGAAGAAAGATTTCTTTTGATTTTATCAGGGGCACAAAAAACAGCTGTTCGTATGAAAAGCTTAAAACAGCTGATTTTGATCAACAGCTGATTTTGATCAACAACTGATTTGGATCAAAAACTGAATATAATTTTAGGTTAGGTAAATCAAGCAATAGCAATAGCGAAGCATTGCCGGGTCCACTAGTTACAATTATTCAATAATGTTACTGCATTGCAACAGAGCCTGCAATATAATAATATGAAACATAATTCCTACCTTCGTATATCTTCGCACAACTTCGCTCATCTTCGCCCGTCTTCGTACATCTTCGCCACAACAGCTTTAACTTGTACACTTTTTACAACTTTATTACCAACCTACGTACCATAAACAACGCTAATTAAGTGATTCATTAAAAGTGTTTAGCTTCACGTACGGTACAGTTCCGTGTGTGATCTGATACGTCTGACACTGGCAATTAAAACTCCAGTGATTACTATGATGTATTGCTCAGCGTTCTTTTAGAACGAACGCACGGATTTAGTTTAGCATTTACACCTCTATCTTATTATTCAAATAAGCCGCGGACTTTAAACTGTGTAGAATGTGCTGTTATCTGGTTTGAAATATTTGTACTTTCGGTCAAAGTATTAATAGTCGAGTGTCCTAATTTATTTTTCGAATTCCCGCTGTGTTATGATTAATGGGATAATTGCGTTGCGAAATAACATTTGTTATTACAAGGTGACAAACTGAATGATAATTGTTGTTGGCTTGTAATTTATTTAAATGATATTTAATATTCAATTTGCCTTGGTAATTCCTGTAGGGTTATTTTTAAGCTTGTCACAAAACCAGGTATCAAGATTTCCCTACACGAGAGAAACAATGTACGGAGTTTCAGCAATATGTGATGCGCCCACAATTGTAATCTTAATCTGGATCGTCACTTTCGATCTATCGAATAGCTGATCGATGTTCGAACGATCTAGACGCTCGTGAGAGGTCAAGGGAGAATAGTAACTTGGGAGAATAGTTAACTTGGGAGGAATAGTTGTTTGAGTGAGTTCTGAATTATATTCTAATGTGTATTAACTTATTGTAATGTAAGTCTATTCTTGACGTATGTCCGTACTTTGCCGTATGTTTGATGAGTCATGACCAGCTCATAAATTAATAATTATGGTTAAATTACATTTAAATCCAGCTAATTTTAAAGAGACGTTTAACAAAGCTAACAATTGACCATCTGCAACAATACTACTTCTCTATAATACATAACCCAACAATGGACTGACGCATGCGTACATTACGGGGAAGTAGGCTCTGTTAGTTAGGTCTTGTAATTAATGATTTACTATCAGCACAATTATCCTGTTCAGCATCCGGTACTTCAGGATCCGTATTAACATCAGAAAGGACTCAACTTGCGTGTGGATGATTGTTTCCTATTTAGAAATATGTGGATATTGGGAAACAGCGTATTGTAAGGGTCGCGTTACGGAATAACAAAAACATTCCGCGTTTAAACAATCACAGAAGTACATTGACAAGTATTCCTACGTCGAATTTCCGGTAAAAGAATCTGAATAACCGTGTTCTGGTAATAGTCAATAGGTTGGTACAAAGCCCTTGTTTTCAAATGGCCGGATAGAAGGTTTTATTTGTATATTTTTTTTATTGGATCCAATAATAAAAAATAAAATCCCCTCTTAATGATATCGAATAATGTTTTCCCTCCCTGCATTTCTGTATAAGACATCTACCGTTGTATCGGCCTGACTTGCTCATCAGGGCCAGTAGCTCCTCACCAGACAGTCTGAAGCAATGATAGACGTCTATCATCGTTTCCATGCATAACTGATTATTACAGCAGATGCTATATATCGTTATGCTTTTACTTAATAGTTTTTAGTTACGAGCTTATTCTTAATTTTTATCATGAGAGCTAGTACCTACTCACCAGACAGGCCTATGCATCGGTAGATGTCTAGCATCTGTTCCAAGAATAACCTTATTCTTAAAGCAGATGTTAGAAGAATATATTTTTTCAGTATGGTAGACAATCACCTACATTTTTCAGTGTAGTAGACAATCATCTATATTTTCCTGTATATTAGACAACTACCTATTTTTTCAGTATGGTGGTAGACAATCACCTACATTTTTCAGTGTAAGAGACAATCATCTATATTTTTCTGTATATTAGACAACTACTTAATTTGTTCAGTATTGTAGACAATCACCTTTATTTTTTAATATAGTAGACAATCGCCTACATTTTTTCAGTATGGTAGACAATTACCTATATTTTTCTGTATATTAGACAACTACCTATTTTTTCAGTATGGTAGACAGTCACCTATATTTTTTAATATGATAGACAATCGCCTACATTTTTTCAGTATTTTAGATAATTACCTACATTTTCAGTATAGTAGACAATCACCTACATTTTCAGGTAATATACAATCGTTTATATTTTTTAGTATATTAGATAACTACCTATTATTTTCAATGACAATCGCCTACATATTTTCAGTATGATAGACAATCACCTATATTTTTCAGTATAGTAGACAATCACCTTTTTTCAGTGTAATAGGCAATCGTCTATATTTTTCAGTATATTAGACAATCGCCTATATTTCTTTAATATACTATACAATCGCCTAAATTTTTACAGTATGGTAGACAATTGCCTACATTTGTTCAGTATGGTAGACAATCGCCTACATTTTTCAGTATGGTAGACAATCGCCTACATTTTTCAGTATGGTAGACAATCGCCTACATTTTTCCAGAATGGTAGACAATCGCCTACATTTTTCAGTATGGTAGACAGTCGCCTATATTTTTTCTGTGTGATAGACAACCACCTACATTTTTCAGTATAGTAGACAGTCACGTATATTTTTTCGGTAAAACACACACATGTTAAAACAGTTTTAAAATTTGGCTTACCTTGGGATAACTATGTGTTTTAGCAATCTACTAAATTGAAGTATTTTTAGTTTGGTTGGTTGCTAGAATTGCTTTCAGTGATTTACTAAAAGTTAAAGAAAATCAAATTTAAAAAATACAACGGTGTCTTTAAACGAGTGTGCTTCAGCGCTGAAAAAAGTAACATATAACCCAAATTGGGTAAAAGTGCTTTTAACTCTTTTTTGTAGCTCACTTTTCCGCAATAAGACTGGTATAAGTTTAGAGCAATAGAAAACATTTAAAATAATGTATAGTGTAGGCTAGTTAATTTCACTTAGCAACTATTAAACAAGGATTTCAAAATGTGTTTTTTCTCATTACGCCCTGCACGGTGATTGTTACTCGATTGGGGGTTACATTTTAAAATGTTTAGTTACCGACCAAAATCAATATTTTCAGGAGTTTTAATACAAATTTAGTATGCTAACAGTTACTTTTGACGTTTACTTTTTGTATAAATTTGTTCAATAACTGATAAGGTATAACCACAATCTTAAAAATTTCGGTACTCCTAGGGAAGTCGCTATGGTGGGTTGGGGGGGTGGCAAGGGAGCATCACCCCCAAAAATTTGAAAATATAATAAGTTGGGAAATTTTAGATTTAAAAAAAGTTGGGATATTTATGTTGGGATTGTACTGCACTCAAAATTCTCAAAAACTAAAAGTTTGGATTTCGGTTTCGCAAGTTTTTGTTGTTAATTAGGCCTATAAATATTCACAAATAACAAGCAAGTTACAGTTTATAATCTAAAAATGTTGGGCAAATAAAAATAATTTTGTACCAAATAAATGCATTGTCTTCTTTTAAACGATGTTCTGGGAAATTTAGTTCCAACCCTAGTTATTGTGGCAACTCTGACTGTCATTGACTCACCATGTCATACACTGTGCCAGGCCGTCAGACCAGTGTTGCCAGATTCGGGGATTTTCCCTCAAAAAAAGAAAATTTTTAAGTTTACGGGAAAAATTGAAAAAAGAAATTTTCATGGAGAAAAGTATGGAGAAATTTTTTAAATAATGTGATGATTACATTTAAATATTCGTAAAAAAATAAAAATTCAATATAGAACGTGCAGGGTTAAAAAAAAAACCTACTTAGAGATGTACATTTTAAAAACATTTTCGAGGGTAAGCCTCCAGGACCCCATCTCCATTGGGATTTATTCCACACTATAATACAGAAATCCCTTCTGCGCGTTGGAGCCCCCACCACAAGAGTTGGGAAATATGGTCAAAATCTTTAGGCAATTTTAGACCCTCCCCTCCTAATAATTTGTTGTAGCAACGTCCCTGGGTACTCCCAACTGTAAAAATAAACATTGAATTGTTTGGAATCCCGATTTGAGAGAATCCCTGTTTAGTCAGTAATCTAAAAATAAGACACAAGTACAACCAAATGATTGAACTATATGAACTTCTAATGAACTACATGAACTTTTAAAGAACTACAAATTTATCAAAAAATATATTATATAATACATATCATTTCGGTTTTTAATATACCAGTTGTCTTAAAAGTCCCATCCTCCCCCTTTAACTTTTGTGATTGTTAAAACAAACAAATATCCTTTGGGGAACGATACTAACTTAGCCCAAAGTATCTTTTGAAGCAATCGGAAATTTTGAGTGTTCCTTAAAAATGGGGGATTTTGGGGGCAACTCAAATTTTTTAAATATTAAGTATGGTCATATGATATCTCATTTTAAAGGTCTATTTAAGACTAGGCAAATTACAAAATAAAAATAAAAATCGGACTACCCAAAACAAAATGGCGGCCCTAAACGTGTTGAAATAAATCTACATAAAGTTGCTAATATCTCGAAAAGGAAGAGTTTTTAGAAACAATTTCAAGAGACAAAAAATGTTTGTTTCAAATTGCTTGGCATAAAAAATTGCTTTCAAATCGATTTCGTAAATTTTATTTTTTACAAAATTTTCTTAGATGTAGGAGTTAACTTAAAAAATTTTGTCTCATGAAATTTTTTCTAAAAACTCTTCTTTTTCGAGATATTAGCAACTTTATGTCTATTTCAACACGTTTAGGGCCACCATTTTGTTTTGGGTGATCCGATTTTTATTTTATTTATGTAATTTTCCTAGTTTTAAATAGACCTTTAAAATGAGGTATCACATGACCATACTTCCTATTTAAAAATTTTGAGTTGCCCCCAAAATCCCCCATTTTTAGGGAACACTCAAAATTTCCGATTGCTTCAAAAGATACTTTGGGCTAAGTTAGTATCGTTCCCCAAAGGATATTTGTTTGTTTTAAGAAACACAAACGTTAAAGGGGGAGGGTGGGTCTTTTAAGACACCTGGTATATAAATATATTACGTACTTTTTTTATATGGGCGAAAAACCTGGGTTGTTATCATCGCCTGAATATATTACGTACTATTTATACATACAAATACGTAAATATTGGCTTATATAGAGAGTTATAACAGTGGAATAATAGAAAATAACACAGGTTTTTTCTACAAAATCTCGGAATTTACACGTAAAGTTAAAATTGCTCCATTTTTTTAACGGTGGAAGATAATACTGTAAAATATCATATATTCTTGAAGGAAATTTAACGTTCTACAACTTCCTTCCTTATAAGTTTTTCGTAGGACGAAAGGCTAAAACGTTAGTTAGCCAAATAAGGCAAAAAACGCGAGAAAAAATGTATTTATTAAAATAAGCACATTTTGAGCGTGGATATCTCAGAAACTATGCGAGACAGCTAAACAATTATAAGATTAAATTTTGTAGCACATTTTGTAGCACATTTTGTAGTCTTTAAGTTTGTATAGAATGGTCTTATAGCTAAGACGCATAGTTTTCGAGATATAAGGGAATGCCAGAAAAAGGGGTCCTTCTACGGACTCCCCTGAACCCCGTTCAAGTGCTAGGAGCGGGGACTTTTAGTATGTTTACCTCCTAACTAGTCTAAACAATGTCCCAAAGTAAAAAAATGTGTTCCTTCCATTTCCCTCTCCCCCCCCCCCCCCCCCACTTTTGAGCATTCATTGACTTGGACTAAATAGGACAAATTACACGGTATTGGAGGTTAGGCTCGACCTCCAAAGTTATAACCGAGGTTACCAACGTGACCAGTCTGTCAATTCCTCCAGTAACCACGGCACGACAGACGACGGAGTGACGAGAAGCGATGGTCACTAATTACCCCTAAATAAATATATTCCAACGTTAATGTATGCTAATAGATTCCGCGGCAGAGGAAGTAGACTGATCGAATAGCTGGGGTTATCTATGTTAATGCTACGGAAGGAAATGCTACATATTTCTCGCAAAGCAACAACTGCCGTAATCTAATTACAGCGACCGCATTGTTACATGGCGATAAATTTAGAGGCCCGGAATAACGAACTTTTCAATATGGCGCTCCATATTTGGTAGTATTGCTGGTTAACGCTGGGTTTGTTGGTTTCCGTTATTCACTCCCTCCCTCAATAACTATTAATATTAATTGTTGGTTTGGAAAAAATAATTATTAGTTTTGTTTTGTTCTATTTCTAGAAGAAGTTTTAGGCTTAAATTTATGTTTTGTTTAGGTCTAAGTTTTTTTTACAAATGTTTGAAGGCATCGTAAACCAGACCTATAAAGCCTTAAATGAAATACCTACATTATTGTTTTACCCAGGAAAGTTCCAATTCAGTTTTGTTTTTATTTCAGTTATGAGAGTATTTTTATTGTAAGGTCTTTTTTAGTTATTTTCATTGAGATGTAATTTTAGGCTAAAAGCATAACTGTTATTATTTGTTTTATTAATTAAACATGTTAGTACAGATTAAAATTGTTTATATATTGTTTACCTTGGTACATATCAATACAAACATTTAGGATGAGCTAACGATTTAAATAAATTTATTTAAGTAATTCATGTAAAATTTTGATACAAAGATTTTAAATCGCCAACAGTATGATTTTGAATTTCAGAAAATATTGGTTATTTTTGTAGGTTCTCCTATTTGTTATACGACTGTACGAAAAATTTCAAAATTGTATGTGTTAATAGTTTTTGAAAAATATAGTGCTTAAAAGAAAAATGGCGCCTGTGTGAGTAACTGAAGACTTTCGGGCTATTTTAATATAATATTTAGATTTGCTGACCAGAAACAAAGCCTTAAAATATTAGTAGAGGTTCTGAAAAACCCTGAATATCTTTTGAGAAATAAGTTCAAGTAATTTAATTCTTTTTGGTATTTCATGGGCCCTTTTTATATCGTTATCAATACTGTCCCTTCCAAATTGCGGGGTTTAAGTTACAACCTTGAATTTATGAAGAATACTAGTAAGCCCCCGTGAAAAATCACAGCCGATCAATTACTAACACATCAGAAATACATAACAAAAAAATAAAAAAATATTTAATAATTTAATAACAACAGACTTTATCTAGGCCTACCTTTGCTAGCAGGGATTTTTAACTCGGTAAATGTGTACAATTATAAGGGTTATAAAACTGTAGGCCTATTTGTTAAAACATTTTATTTAAATTCATTATTATATATCCAAGTAAAGATAAAAACATTATATTTTAATTGATTTCTAACTTCATATTGATAGATCAAAAAATGATTTAGAAGTTATTATTTAATGAACAAATTAATAATGGAATATGTTGACATGTTATACGAAGATGTACGAATGTTTCCGAAGTTAAACGAATAGGTATCTCTGCTTTAAATTTGTATAAATGAATATATTGATAATAAAAGGTTGTATTTATATTAATTTTATAACCTCAAAGCAAATCTTATAAAGTATTATAGTTTAAATTAGTTCTTTAACTCATACTTTAAAAAAATCAACTTTGTAAGACTTATATTGATTGACGTTGTAAACATAACCCCAAAGTATAATCTACGCTAGGTTTTGTTTAATTAAGTATTACAGATGATGGGTGAAATCAGCTGTTATGTTATATTGTTACTCAAGTTATATATGTATTTCCGTACGGACGTGCACTCGCTTTTGTAGGAGTTGATTATGTTTTCTATAATTTTTTGGACAATAGTTTTGTATGATTACTTACTTTTTTTTTGGTGATATTTAGTAAATGGGTTGAACAAATTTTACTACGTGCTTATAAAAAGAAAACCTTTATCATAAGATAAACTTGTTTTTGTCGTATCTTCCTGGTACAAAATACGTACTCTTGTATTGTGTACTAAATATAACAGGTTGTAGTGTTATGAATACGCAGGTAATCCGTCCTCAAAACCTTCTGAAAGTTCAATACTTATTATGCGTACACAATACAAACTTATAAAACAGTTTAAGTATTTCCTGTCAAGTTTTCACTTTGCTTAACTTCTCAACAAATAAACCCAACGAGCGTGCCCAGACATCATCTTTTACCCTGGCTTGTGATTAATGTACTTCTAGAATTTTGGCAACAATGATTAATGCGATATCCAGATAGATTTTAACATTAGTAATAAAAGCGTCTATTTTCGTCGACAATATATTTTAATTGCCACTTAATTAAACACGTTATATATTTGCATAAAAGTGAATAATTAGAGAAAACAGTACCGTAATGCATACTTCGCATGTTCCCCGTGTCGTGTACGAAAATGATCGTGCTTCTTCTCTTTTAAGGTTCCGCCATTTTGAGCGATTGTTGGTGTTAATTTTGGTTTTGACCACGGTTTTTCTTAACTTTTACTGTTAATTTAGTAAAACAACCTGTTACATTATTCAACGCGTATAGTAAATTCCACTTTTCGTTTTAATTTGTCTTTTGGTTGTAAGAAAATAATTACAACAGTACAGAGATTTTATCGTTACTGATTTGATTTCCACCTTTTTTTAGGTTAATAAATCTTTTAAGAAAAATGAGTTTGAAGTTTTGTTCTTTTATTGTACTTACATTTGTTTTCCTATCAACTTGAAATTTTAGAGTTGACATAGTAATTGCATTGTAAATATGGACATATATTTTTTTAACTTCCCGCTAAGAAAATTGAAAATTTTCTAAAATCGGGAAGTTATTGGTTTCACACCGTTTTTCGAAAATCGAATATTCATCAGATCTCGACATTTGAGGTCCTAGGAATCTTCCCTGACCACTCCCGAGAGGGTGTCACCCTGTCTGTATGTATGTGTGTGTGTGTATGTAAGTATGTGACCCGATTATAACTTTTGAACGGCTTAACCGATTGGATCCTACCAAACGGCGTTCTAAAGAGTTCTATCAAACTTAGATTCCCTGAAAATTTCAACTAATTCTGACCGGTAGGTTCTGAGAAATTTTGAAAAAACTATGAAATAAAATTTTTTCAAATCAGGTTTTTTTGGAATAACTTTTAAACGGCTTTACCGATCAATTCCAAAATCTAATCAGCTTTTAACCTTGAAAAGCGACGTCGATCGCTACAAGTCTGGTCAAAATCGGTTAATTCGTTCGTGAGATATCGTGAACGAAAGAAAATAAAAAAAAGTGTTTTTTCTCAATTTCTCCGAAATTTTTCATCAGAAAAATTTTTGTTCTCGATTCTTTCAATGGACTCAAAAAACTGCATCGATTGCCGCCAATCGCATAAAAATCGGTTGATTCATTCAAAAGTTATGGCAGTTAAAAATTTCCAAAAATAGTGTTTATCAAACTTTTATCATACTTTTGTAATTAAACTTAGCGGGAAGTTACAGGGATGGCCTTTAGGGTCAATCGTTTTCCAAATTTTTTTATATTGAATAATTAAATTTTTAGGTATTGGTATTGCTTTTTTACAGTTAGAACCTTGTCTTTAACAAAAGTTTAAAATTTGAAGAAGGCAAGGTTCCATCTACTGCAGTCTACCTCCATGATTTAAAATCTTTTTAAAAAGATAGAATAAAATGGTTCTAACAGGCCAGATACAACCGTGTCATTCTTTGAGATAGGCGCTTCACAGTTGAAAATAGTAACAAAGTTCTATCTGTAATTGAAACCTATAGCAACCAAATAGAACCATTTCATTCCAAATTTCTATAAACATATGTTGTAAGTTAGAACTTTGTACTTCTAGCAAATGGCTTATTAGACAACACAGAGCAATAAGAGTTAGTGGAAAATAAAGAGGAATTCAGATAGAACCTTGTCATGCCAACAGCTGAAAAAATGGAAATATGTTAGTTAGAACCTTGTCATTCTAACCTAACGAAATGCTGTAACTGTGTATTCACTTATTTCTTTAAACATGTGGTTATTTTACTCGCCTTTACTAATTGTAAGGCATTTTAAGATCAGTATAACATCGTACTTACCCAACCCATGTTGATATATTTCTGTCACGTGCCAGTGCCCTCTGTTTAAAAAATATAGGAGTTTTAATTCTAGATTTACCGTAGTATACATTCATAATAATCTAATGGAATACACTTTATTTACTGCGGAACTATTTCAAGTGTAAAAATATCAATTAAACATTTTTTGTAGTGTCACTATTAGTTACAACGAGCTCGAAAAATATGGATTTGACGCTCTTCGGCACTTATATTTTGTCAGCAGTATCAAGTGTCCCAAATTTGTTAGAGCGTTGTACTTTTAAATTTTCTGAATAGGCCTCTTCAATAAGTCTGAGGCCACGAATAATGAAGTCAAATGTTTTGGAAAATTTTCTAACAACTAAGGGTTTTATCTGATTAAATTTATTATAAACAATTAATAATTAATCAAATTTGTAAAAAAATACTACAGAACAAATGGACTAATCTAATAATTTATTAATATATTTTTTAAATTGTTGCCGTCCTGCAAAGTCTCATCTACAAAATCCGAAAGAGTTTAGTACCATAGGAGTCCCCCCTACCATCGAAATATAAAATCATATCCTAAAATTTGGATGTACTTCAATGCACAATATTAAATAATTTCAAATGCTTGAAATCGCTTTAATAGTATATTTCTTCACTAGTACTTTAAGGGTCTGCTGTAGTGTCGCCCATCTTGGATTTTTATTCCGCAAGAGCAATGTTAAATTTAAAACCATTTAGTTAGTTTATTTTTTACCATAAAATTGTTTAAAAGGTCTCGTTTTAACCACATTCCCAATACGTATCTGTCTTGCGTTTCCCTTTTTTAAAAATCTCGTTAATTTGTCACGTAATTGACATTTTTTAAGTACCAAGTTTGAATTTTTTTCTTTACACAACAAACAATTTATAACAAAAAGTGAATCGCAAGTCGGATCCACAATTTTATAAAGAATATTCAATTTTTTTTCAGCAATCAATTACAAAAGATGGATTTGTAAAGTGGTTTTAAATGAGGCGATGACAAAGCGCTCAGCTGAAAGAAATTGCACTGTTTAGATACAAAAGGGTTTGAAAAGGTTTGAAAAACAACCCATTTTTTGACAAAAAAAAACCCAAAAAACATTTTTAGAAAGATGCGGTTTTTTGCATATGGTAAGGGTACATTAAGGGCTACAAATAAGCCAAATTTTATCAAAATCGTTAGAGCCGTTTCTTTATAGAAAAAATATTACTGATTTTTCGTGGGTTTTTTGGAAAAAAAGGGGGTTGTTTTCAACAATTTTCAAAACCTTTTTTCATCCATATATACATGCCTAATTGACATTTTTTGTGCAAATTTGTTTGAAATCGATTGAACAGTTTTCTCTCTAGCTTTGTACACATGCAGACATACAGACAGACATTTTTTTTACTCAGGAGGTCCCAAAACGGATATTTTTTCAAACAACTCAACATCGTTTTTTTTGCGATCACTATACTTTCTCTATACTATACTATAGTATAATGAGAAAGTAAAAATAGATGAAAATAATTTTTAATAAATCAATAAATATCACAAGAGAAAGCTAGCTTTATTACGTCTCACTTTATTTACAATAACGATTACGCATTACTTGTTTCAGTGTTTAAAAAACTATGTTTATCAATTGAGTCATTTAATAAATAGTGAACAAATTTCGAATTAAAAAGATAGTTAGAATGGTTGCAATACACCCTGTATACCCAAACACTTCGGATTCTGCCCCTGAGGACGTGTATAAACAGTTGTGGCTACAGTAACAGACATCTCCTGAAGATTATCTTGATCTCGAAGAAATTGTTCCTCCGATGAATAGAAGCCTGAGGATATCGGTTCGATTTCTAGTGATTGAACAATAATAACACATAATCTTAATAATGTAAATAAATAACTGTACACTACATAACTTAATTAAAAATTAAATATTGTTTTTCTAACTTTAATTATACATAATTTGGTGTAGTTTATTATTTTATTTTACTCACACTTAACCCTAATAACCCAGTAATTATAAAAATATAGGTACCTTAGTTTATGTATACACTAGCTGTAGCAGGTATCCACTGCTTCACCCGCAGATAATAATCGAACGAAATAAATTTCGAGTAAATTAAGTCTCTACACGCAATTTAAAACACGAAATCAGATTCGAGTGCCCTGGTCCAAACAACCTTTATTAGACCTGTCAATAGGGATTTAATAGCAAACCGATTGCGTTATCACTTTAGAAATAAGGAATAGTTTATACATGAAAATATCACCTTCGGAAGCAATGAATGGACAATTTTGGGCCTGTGTTAGGAGAGTAACTAATAATTATAATTATTATTATTAGCTAAACGAGAATTTTTTGAAAGATGCGGTTTTATGCATATGGTAGGGTACATCAAGGGCTACAAATAAGCCAAATTTTATCAAAATCGTAAGAGCCGTTTTTTTATAAAAAAATAATAATTGATTTTTGGGTTTTTTTTGGAAAAAGGTGGTTGTTTTCAAAACCGTTCTTCGTGCATCTATACAGGCCTAATTGACATGTTTGGTACAAATTTGTTCCAATCGGTAGAATAGCTGTTTTCTCTCTAGCTTTGTATACATACAGACATGTAGACAGACATTTTGTAAAAAACACTTTTTTGGACTCGCACGAGAACCCCCGAATTGGGAGAATTTTCAACACCTAGTGAATTGCGTGCTTTGCACGCCAATTTTGGGCCTGTGTTAGGAGAGTAACTATTAAATATTATTATTATTAGCTAAACGAGCATTTTTTGAAAGATGCGGTTTTATGCATATGGTAGGGTACATTAAGGACTACAAATAAGCCAAATTTTATCAAAATCGTAAGAGCCCTTTTTTTATATAAAAAAAGAATAACTGATTTTTTGGGATTTTTTTGACCAAAAAGGGGGTTTTTCCAAAAATTTCAAAACCTTTTTCCGTGCACCTAAAAAGGCCTAATTGACATGTTTGGTGCAAATTTGTTCGAAATCGATCGAATAGTTTTCTCTCTAGTTTTGTATAGGCTACATACAGACAGATATTCTGTAAAAAAAACACTTTTTTGGACTCATGGGGTCCCAAAACGGATATGTCCATAAAAATCTCAACATCGATTTTTTGCGATCACTATACTTTCTCTATACTATAGTATAGTGAGAAAGTAAAAAAATTACTTACGTTTGGCGTTTGATCATAGTGTTACAACTGTAATAGTATAAAATTATTTCACATAATTTAAATTAACAAACAAGAAGTTTGAATTGTTTTAAAATATAATTAATTTAACTAAGATCGCCTCAAAATTCTATATTGTTGCGTCAGTATTACGTTGTGTATCATTGTTTTAAAAATTTGTACCAAAGTTTAAGTTGGTTTAGAAGTAAATAATGAATTGTTTTACTCTTTGACTTTGTCAATTAAAATATAAGTGTATTACCAGAGAGCTGTGTGCGAGTTTAATGTTAAACTTACCTAATTCCTTTCTACAGCCAATAAACGTTAACAGATTAAAATAGAAATAATTCTTTGGTTTCTGCGGTTGCTTAAGGAGATTCGGTCTCTGGCCATTAATCCATTTCCTTCGCCATTTTGACTAAGACGTATAGAGCCATCAGTCATAGTGACATGTGCCCGTGTGTTGGCCAGCCTGGTGTTATTTCTGCACAGTTGGCAGTACTGCCCACAGTAAAGTAATGTATTCAACAATAAGATAGATGGCTTATATTCTGCATACAGGGGTTTCTAAGGAAGACGGATACGCAGGGGTTAAGATATACGCAGGATGTTTCACGTTTAGAGAATATTATCTGGTACAATGTAAGCAATAATGTGCCGTGTATTAGATATAATCGGGATGGTTACATGCGATTAGCATGGTTTCGTTTACTAAAAATGTATATTTGTTTTGTAAAGTTGGTAACCCAAATGAATTTTTATTATAAATAAGTGTACAGCCGGCTGTTTCGGGGTAAAAGTCCTCATTAGACTACAGATATTGAGTAGTCTTCCTTACGCATAATCTTGAATATAAGGATATGTATGACTGCGGTATTTTGAATTTTTATATAGTTTTTTACTTTCTCCCCCTATACCATAGTATATGGAGAAAGTATTGTGTTCGTCAAAATTATCGAGTTTGAGTTTTTGGTGGAAATATCCGTTTTGGGACCCCCCTGAACCTAAAAAAGTGGTTTTCGGAGTGATGTCTGTGTTGGTGTCTGTGTGGGGGTGTGTTAGTGTGTGTTTGGATGTTATCAGACCCAAAGCCTAAACCAGTCGTCCGATTTTGATGAAATTTGGTATGGAGGTACTAATCCACGGTATTTCCAGGCGTTATTTTCATTTTTGTGAATTTTTGATTTTTAAGGGTAATTTTCCCATAAAAACCCTTAAAATAACTGAAAAATCAACTTGTCTCAAAAACGGCTCTAACGATTTTGATTAAAATTGTATAGTTTATTAGGGACCTAAAGTCCTATAAACTATAAAATTTTAATCAAAATCGTTCGAGCCGTTTTTTATAAAAGTTGATTTTTCCGTTATTTTATGGATTTTTATGGGAAAATTACTCTCCTATCATAAAAAAAAAACAATAATACGAAATTTATGTTTCTTTCATACACTTTTGGCTTCATGAAATAATATTTTTTATTAAGTTCCTATAATGAGGGGGAAAGTATGTGTCAGTTTCCTGATATCGTTTATTTTTAAATGTTCTTGGTATTGTTATTATTATTTCTTGAGCAATTTATGTTTAAGTTTATTTCAATAGATTCTCAATTTCTGAAATGATTATAGTATTTATTTTTTTGTTTTTTACGTAGGCCTATTAGATTTAGTTTTTTCTTTATCATAACTCACGGCCTACTATTTGTCTTTATGAAGTTTAAGTATGTTTTTTCCATAGATGGTACCTTTAAAACAGACCTAGCAAAGCCTAAATGGAGGGACTACATTTTTTTTGTAAGAGAGTTTTTTCTTTGTAAGTTATGTATTTGGTGTATTTAATTATTTTTTAAAGTTTAAATAATATTTATAATTAATAAATAAGTGTTTATTTTATTTTTGTACTTGTAAAAGTGAAAATATTTTGCTAAACGTTTTTGTATAGGCCTATATGCATACAATTTGCTGTTTAAGAGAAATAATTGTGATTCCTAAAGTTCAACATTTTTTATATCGGAAACTATTTAAATTTCTTAGTTAATTGATAGTTCAAAACGTCCATGGAGGTAATTAAGTAAAATATATTGTTTATTTATAAAAAATAAATTATAAATTACTTTCGGTTTTTTAAATTAAAGATAAATTATGAAGCCTACAAACACCTTATTACTGTAGTTGTATTTCATCTTTAGTTATATTTACACTAAAGCCCAGTTTCGAACACTGACGGCATCTTCAGGTGTAGAACTCAATGCTTAAATGCAACATACAGTGACATTGAGCATATTCGAAACACATTATTTAAAGTATAAACAATATTGTCAGCATGTCAATGGGGCATAAGGTAGGCCTACAATCTGATAAGAATTGAACAGAACTGCACCCTTAACTTTTCAAATCAGTCTCGTAGGAAGTGCACACTGAAATGAGGTACCTCTCAAGTGTAAAGTTAATTTATTAGTGTTTCAACATATTTTATTTATTTTACGTGTACGAAAAATGTACGAAAATATATGTAAAATTATGTATTAAGTGTTGTGTATAGAAGGTGTCAAAAATGTCTGGGCTTAATATTTCATATATAAGGAAAATTTGAAGATATTTGTGATTGATTAACCTTCTCTATGTAAAAATACTACTTTATTAAGATGTCAACCAATTATCCACCATTTTGGATCCGCCATTTTGAATATAACTTTGTTTTTTTAAATAGGAAGGTGGTCATGTGATACATCATTCCGATGTAGAATTTCAAGAAAAAACCAACGGTGAATTGGGAGTATTTAAATTTTTTGAGTTACAGCCATTTTGATTTTTTCAAAATCGATTTCGAGTGGTTCAACCAAATATCGTTGTGTGGCATATCGTTTGAAAGCTTATTTAATTCTAAACCCAAAAATAATAATAATTAATACTAAACCAAAATAGTAGGCCTACAGCAAAATGGGGCAAAATCGGAAATTTTTGGCCGCCATTTTTAATCGGTTAAAAATATGGATGTGAAAATTTCACCCGAAATGATGTATCACATGAACACCTTCCTATTTAAAAAAACAAAGTTACATTCAAAATGGCGGATCCAAGATGGCGGATAAATTTTTTGATATCTTATAAAATTGTATTTTTACATAGAGTAGACTCCTCAATCACATCTATCTTCAAATTTTCCTTACATACGAAATATTAAGCCGTACCTAGACTTGTTTGACACCCTGTATATATGAGTGTTTGAGTGTACATAGATAGCCGGACTGATGATGCTGCCTTTGGCAGCGAAACGTGTAGCCACATAAAAGGTAAAGTAAAACTAGAAACTACATTTGACAGCAAATAAATTATATATATAAAATAAAATAACTAAAGCACTTATTATTTTTAATTTGTAATTAATTACCTGCTTACACGCTTCCTCAGCAAGGGTTAAATTAATTAAATTACAAGTGAAAAAACATGGACCAATACCGGGATTTGAACCCAAGGACCTTTGCCTTTCCGGGGCAACACTCTATCACTGAGCTATCCTGATCCTCCAAATATTGGACGATGTTATCTCACTTGTACGGTTTTACTGCATTTATGAATTAATAGACTGAATACCTCGCATGCGACATTGAAAACAATCTTAATTCTTGCCGGAAAGGCAAAGGTCCTGGGTTCAAATCCCGGTCTTGGTCCATGTTTTTTACTTGTAATTTAATTAAAGCACTTACTTCCCATGATCCATGATTGATAACTCTAGGGTAAAAATTTACAACAAAACACTTTGTTTTGATAAGTTTATGTAGAACCTAAATTAAACATGTTTGATCTTAAGGTAACTAGATCAATACTTTAATATTTATAAAGTCAGATTTTTTTTACAAAATTATTATGGTATCACTTTTTTATTCAATAGGCCTACACACTACAAAAACCATGTAATAAACAAACAAAATAACTATTGATTAATTTCAACAATTAAATTAACTAAACACGATTATTTATAAAACAGTAATTTCCACGTTAAACATCCCGCTAAACTTAACTAGTTTGAAGTTTAATTTTGACTTAAAACGTGGTATCCGCGTCAGTGGTACAAACAGTGTTTAAATTATTTGTTAATTCCAGACGCTTTGTTCAAAGCTCAATCTTGAAGAAAGTTTTGCCGGCGTCGACATCTCATCGTGTAAGAGGATCTGAATACTTGACGATATCACCATGGTAACGCCGACACCTGTAACACAGCACATCGTCAAATGTAAAACTTTGCGAGTAAACAATAAATGGAAAAGTTTGATGCTGTAAAACAAACTGTGAATTAAATAATGCTTAATAAAAGTGTAACTTATATTGTACGGATATCGGCGTGAATATTCGCACTTGGCCAAGCCCTGGCGCGATGGGCCGGGGGTGTGGGAAAGGGCGTAAGTGGAAAAAAAACATTTTCTCACACCGCTTTCTAATGTGACTCATCCTTCAAACGAACTAGTGGATGTTTACCTCACCCTTAACACGTTCACAGCTACGCAAATTTCGTATTTCCTATGCTAGGAGCTGACCTTTTATTTTTTATATTCATAGCCTAAATGATTAGAGAAATTACTTTATTTTTTATTTTTGAACCTTTCTACGTAATAATCACTAATATTTTAAAGCGGACGCACATGTGCGTCCATAGCAAATATGCCGAAAATTGGCGTGCGAAGCACGCAATGCACTGTTTATTGAAAATACTCGCAATACGAAGGTTGGCGGGCGAAGCAGGCAATGCACTGTGTATTGGAAATACTCCCAATATGGGGTTGGATAGTTTATATCAAGGCCGTAGCCAGGTTAGGTTAGGGGGGGGGGGGTCAAACCCCCCCTTTGAAATCCCGAAATTTATCAGTAAAAATTAATACTAGGTTTAAAAAGTGCAAGTTAAATTATAAAATAGACAACACAACAGAGGATCCAACAACATATTTTACATCATTGTGCATTGCATACATACTCATATTTGGATTTGCTTGATTAAACTACAACGTACAATACACATGGATGCAGTAGGTTACAGCCTTACTTTCTTGTGAGTTGTGAGCGTGATCTGATCTATTAAATAAGAAAACTATGAAGGTTCAATAATAATAATACTAATAATAATAAAAGTGTGTTTGTTATTACAAACATTTTTCAAGTTTACAAAAAATACTATTAAATACTTATTTACATAACGAAAGAAACAAAATAACAATATCCAAATATAATAATACATATAAAGAAACAAAACTAATAACTACAGTAACCAAAATAATATCACACTTTATGGCATGACCATTTAAAGGTCGTCCGCCAGGTAGGCAACTTTAATAGATTAAATTATACTAAATTACAAAGTTAAAAGATCCAAAACTATATGAACAACAAAATATACACATTGACCAAATAAAAACAATAATACAAAATCTGAATATTTAACAACTAAACTATTTTAATATCAAACTAAAACACATTTTAAACCCATACATTTGAAATACTACTGCAGGTTGTGAATATAAAAGAGATAAAGTGAGAAGCTACTACCGATGGATATTACCACAAAAAAACAATATCGGCATTAATTTGCTAAAAATTAAATTAAAAAATAAATTCCTGCCTAAGCTTAAGTGCTCGACGTACAAAATTCACCAGCCCTGACCAATTTTCACCATTTAAAATATTTATTATTCTTTCCACATCCAGAACCCTATTTCCAAATCAACTTTTCCTAATTTCTCCTAAAATCAGACATCTGCCCAAAAAATGTACAATATTTTTCTCCTCATTAGAATTACACATAGAACACTTCCTTTTATTGTCCTCCCTGTCCGGTCTATAATTGAGAGGTAACATGGCGCTCCTTGCTTTAAATATTATGCTGATAATACCTCTCGAAAACCTATCACTTATGTATCCTACTTGTCCTAGTGATAAATTTAATTTACTATAAATATTATGAAATTGGGACCTATTAACCCGATCGCACCAAACCTTCCTGGACCTCATATCTATTTTTTTTTCTTTTTTTTATATATATATTTATTCATTCTTTGAATACATAAATACGAGCTTAACTAAACACAGAAACATAATACATTATTAAAGATATAAACTTAGCTAGACAAAATAAGAAAATATAAACTAACCACATCTTGGTAAACAAATAAACAAACCAGAAAAAAATACTAAAAATTTCAAATAAAACTTAACTTAGATACAAAAACTTAAAAAAATAAAATTTAAAAAAATACTTCTCAGTAAAAAAAAAAAAAAAAATTAACATTTCAAAGAATGAAAATAATGCACCTCCAAGGGCTTTTGCCCGTTTTGAGGTTGCATAATACAGAAACAAATAATACAACAGAGGTTCTAGGGTTTTTTTGTGGGAGCAGTTAAATCACTTGTTAATAGGTATTGCTAAATAACTAAACAAATTCAGTAAAATTCTAAATAAGCATCCAAACTATAAATTACAATTTTGACTTTTGACTTTTTACAATTTAAATTTCTCAAGTAGACTGCCTAAAGTCTGTCCCCACTGCTTATCCTCAAAAACCTTTAAAAAATTGCCCTTCATAGCCACAACTTTCTCCCAATTCCCCCCAAAATTTTGCCCATGAAATTTTTTCCCGTTAAATCAGCTTCTATAGTTTTTTTGGTAGCCTGACATCCGGTAAATATAATGTCCTTCTTATGTATTTAAAATTACATTTCAAAAGTTGCAGATGTAAGAGCTTAGCCCCTGTCTCTAAATATAATATATAATTTGGTGTATTACTAGGGAGAGCAAAGAGCTTCTTTAAGAAAAACCGCTGAAAGCTTTCTAATTCTGTAATATTATTGTAACCCCAGACCTGAGCTCCATATGTAACAACTGTTTTACATGCCGCTTCAAATACGGCCTGTTTAGCAGACAGTGGAATATTATTTTTGGCAATAAAAGCCTTCCAGGTAGTATTCAAGGCATATTTTTCTGTTGAGGTTCTATCCCTAACATGCAATTTAAAACATAAACTTGGCGTAAAAGTGACCCCTAAATATTTATACTTATTAACTGTTTCAATTGGTACATCACCGTATTTCCATTTTTCCCGAACTCCTAAACGTCCCCCTTGCCTAAATACTATTATTTTCGATTTGTCCATGTTTACAGTCAAATTCCATCTCTCACAATATGCCTTGAAATTGTCAAACATATTTTGCAACATAACTGGTTCCGTTGACAATATCACTAAATCATCTGCATACAAAAGTACCCTAATGTTAATATCACGTATCCACAAACCACCTCCCACTTCATCATGTATATCATTTACAAACAATGCGAACAACAAATGAGAGAGAAGACACCCTTGTCTGACCCCCGCTGTTGTAAAAAATTCTTCCGTCACCCCCTCACTACACCAAACTTGCGATAATGTTCCTTCATATAAATCTTTCAGGATTTTTAAAATTTTTGAAGACAATCCCATATTATACAACTTGTAAAAGAGTTCTCCCCTACCAATGCTGTCAAACGCTGCTTGAAAATCAACAAAAAAACAATACACTTTCTTACCCCCCTTTCTTGATTTAAGTTTTATAATATTATACAAATTGTATACATTGTCCACCGTTGAGTACCCCTATGAAGGTTCAACAAAAATGCTTTACTCTAACCAAACAAAATCATTCGCCATCCTTACATCCTATATAATATTTTACATGAGTAACTATATCAACATTTTAAAAATAAGCATGGGAATTGGTGTTTAACACATTCACTGCTACGCAAATTTCGTATTTCCCATGCTAGGAGCCGACCTTTTCCCATACGGGGGTTGGCGTGCGAAGCACGCAATGTATTTTGTATTGAAAATACTCCCAATACGGGGTTGGCGTGCGAATGCACTGTACGTCGGCCGCTTCTCATAGTGTTCAGTGTCAAGCTCACATGTGCGTTATTAGCATTGAACGGATTAATAATTTAAATATGTTTGTCATTAATTATGTGCCAGTTTCTGGTACCGTTTATTTGGAATAAGTACACTAACATTTACTATAGTTAAAAGGTGAATAAATCAAGCATCGAAGTCATTTTTCTCAAACATGCTGGTAGACGTAATGAGATTTCAATGTTGGTAAAATACTGTAAATATTTATTATAATAAACTGCATAAACATAATTACACAGTTTAAATAATGACCGCAATCACACGCCTACATTGTGCGGTCGTTAAACATACGGGCGAGTATTAAATACAGGCTCGGTAAAAATACTGTCAAGTCAAGCCGAAATATACATAACAATTACCGCGGAAAAAACACCGTAAACAAATTTTATAGTTGTGTAGTACGGTGCGCGAGGCATAACGCGTTGTTTATGAACGGAAGCGGGTTCAGAGACATTGTTCTTGATTCATTGTTGACGGATTTATGGCGGCATTAATGCTGAGTTGGCCGAGCAAATGCTTACGAAGTTATGCGGGAACATAAGTCCAGGAGTCGCGGAGAAATTTATAGAATAGTTTTGAGTTACGGATGTCGAAACGCGGAGAATGGGGGCACGAGCTGTGCATTGATAACGTCACCTGCTGTCGGGAGTTTCTTGCGCAATAGTAGATTAATTTGTTCCGAAATTATAAATTGAACGAAGTTTATACAATTATTTTAAATATACATTAAGAATGCTTATATTTTAGTTAAAGTAGAATTGGGAGAAGTTCCATGGTTCGTGCCATACGTCCCAAGTTTTGCCAAAGTTATATTCTCATTCTATAGCTAAAAATAAGAAAAAAAGTTCATAATAAACATATGCCCGAAAACGCTTCGTTTTCCAGATGTCTGCCATTTTGTTTTTTTTTTGTACGAAAAAATGCAGATCTAGAGAAATGTTTGACCGATTGAGTTCAAACTTGGCATGAAGTTTAAACTAACAATGATATATCTCAAGAAAAGTAAGCGATTAAATCCAATCATGCATTTCAAAATGGCGGCTGATTGAAAATTTCAAACCTAAATTACTCAAAAAGCCTACGTTTTAACAAAAAATTACCATTTTTGTATCCCTTTTGATTCCATATGGGATAGTCTCACAGACAAAACAATCGGATGAAGGACAATAACTAAGTTAAAGATAATGACAGCATATGTACATACAATATTGTTGTGTTTACTGTGTTGGTATAGGATGCCGGATTGAACAAACCAAGTATTACACGTAACTTAACTATTATCATTCATCAGATTCTTTTGACCGTAAAACCTTCCGATAGTTAATCAAAAGGGCTACAAAAAAGGTGTCTTAAAATGTTTTGTTGAAATGTACTGTTTTTGAGTAATTTAGGTTTGAAATTTTCAAACAGCCATTATTTTGAAACGCATGATTGGATTTAATCTCTTATTTTCCTTGAGATATATCACTGTTAGGTTAAACTTCATGCCAAGTTTGAAGTCAATCAGTCAAACGTTTCTCTAGATATAAATTATTTTGTACAAAAACAAAATGTCGGATATCTGGAAAACGAAGAGTTTTCGGGCCTATGTTTATATGAACTTTTTTCTTATTTTTAGCTATAGCTTCCGAGAAATTGCTGCATAGTTTTGAATTACCCTGTGCATTACCGTGTTAACTAGCATTCTATCGCATGGTGTTTGTTTTCATTTTAGGACCTATAGAAGGTGTTAAAAATGTCTGGGTACTGCTTAATATCTCAAAATGTACGAGTCTTATGTGATAGAAATAAAAGCAGTTATTCACAACCATAAAAGAACTACTTTATGGCTAGTTTGAAATTTTTGTCCGCCATCTTGGAATGAACTTAATTTTTTTAAATGGTCATGCGATACATCATTTGGATGTAGAATTTCAAAAGAAAACCGTCGGTGAAATTTTCACATCCATATCTTTAACCGAAAAAAAATGGCGGCCAAAAACATTGAAATCGTGTTTTCCGATTTTGCCCCATTTTGCTGTACTATTTTTTTTATTAAAATATTAATTATTTTTCTTTTTGGATTCAGAATTACATAAGCTTTCAAACGATGTGTGCTACACAACTGTATTTAATTCAACCACTCGAAATCAATATTGAAAAAATCAAAATGACTGTAACTAAAATTTTCTAAATACTCCCAAATATTGTTGTGTGGCATATCGTTTGAAAGCTTATTTAATTCTGAATCCAAAAAGAAGAAGAATTAATATTTAAAAAAATAGTACTGAAAAGTGGGGTAAAATCGGAAAACACGATTTCGTTGTTTTTGGCCGCCATTTTGAATCGTTTAAAGATATGGATGTGCAAATTTCACAGTTGGTTTTCTCTTGAAATTCTATTTTGAAATGATGTACCACATGACCACCTTATAATTTCAAAAAATTCAAAATCGCCAAAAAGTACTTCTTTTATGGTTGTGAATAGATGCTTTTATTTCTATCTCATAAGACTCGTACATTTTGAGATATTAAGCAGTACCCAGACTTTTTCGACACCTTGTATAATATATTAACGTCTTACAATACATTTTTGAAGGATGCCTACATGTTTCTCCGCTTTAATTTGGTGGCATTCTCAGGGCGTAAAATGATCCACTTCTGTTTCCTCAATGTATAGGCTATATTATATATAGGAGTCACAGAAAATCTTAGCGGTATATACGAGATCGTATTGTACACATTGAATAAATGAAAAAGTGTCAATCACTTTTTTTCGAATTCCGCTTAGTTCAGTCGCATTCCGCCATTTTTTTTACAAAAACTGACTGTAACTCCAGAAAAAACATAAGATAGATAAATTTGAACTAAATATCTTACTCATTTCTGAAGTTACAGTGAGTTTTTGTAAAAAAATGGCGGATTGCGTCTAAACAAGCCGAATTCGAAAAAAGGTACTGAAAATTTTGTGTTTATTCAAATGTTTTCGACCCGATCCTGTATAGACCACCGAATGTAAATGAGTTCAAGAAATGTGTGTTGGTTCAGTATAGGCCTAACCTAAAATTGTGTTAGATTTTGATCCAAACCAGCTGTTTTATTTATAATATGTAACAACAGATGTTTGAATATAATATATTCCCTCGATTTTTCTTTGTTTGTTTCTATTTTGTTAGCTTAACCTAAAAATGCTGTAGGTTGTGAGAAATAATTAACTGACTCTAAACTTGCCAAGTTGATTGCTATGGTAATGAATGTAGATGCATTCAACAAACATGTGTTGATTCAGTATACCCAACACCTAGATTTATTGTGTTGGTAAGTTTTGGATTCTAATCAGCTGTTGTATCTGTTACAGGACTGGGAGTAAGCCCCCGTATTTCGGCCCTTAAAATCCTGTCTTAGTGCACCTCTACATAGTGGTATGATGCCGCCCTTAAAGTTTTAAGTCTCTATCTATCATAGTTTTGGCCGGAAGTTGATTACGAATCAGTACGAATCAGTAACTCAGGATTTCTTCATTTATATCAACTCCTATAAAAGCGTGCTACGATTGCCGTGGTTGTTAAGGCGTGAAAGCTTTATCAATCGTCATGGCAACCATCAATGGAAAATTTCCGGGTTCAATTCCCATTGACCCCGAATAATTTTCTAAATGTTTTCTTAACAGACATCATTGGCTGTGGTTCGGATTCCACTTAAAACTGTAGGTACCGTCTTCATTAGCCTTAAAGTGCAAAACAGCAGGACGTTAAAAGAAAAAAAAAAACATATAAAAGCGAGGGCACGTCCATACGTACGTACGTGAGTAACATATAATATAACATCCAATATAGATTACACTTACCTAGGGGTTATGTTTACAACTTCAATCATTGTAATTTCTTACGAAGTTGATTTTTTTAAACATAAGTTATAGAACTAATGTATGTTATAATACGTTATAATATTTGCTTCGAGGTTAAAAACTGTATATAAATACAACTTTTTATCATCAAAATATTCGTTTATTCAAATTTAAAGAAGAGATACTCCTTCGTTTAACTTCGGCAACATTCGTACACCTTCGTATAACATATAAACATATTCCATTATTAATTTATTCATTATAATGTATTAGTACTTCTAATCATTTGATCTATCATTATGAAACAAACAGCAATTAAAAGATAATATTTGTATCTTTGTTTAGATACATGATAATGTATATAAATACAAAATATCAACAAATAGGCTTACAGTTTTATAACCGTTATAATTGTACACATTTACCGAGTTAAAAATTCCCGTCAGAATAGTTAGGTAGGCCTAGATAAAGTCTGTTGTTTTCAAATACTTTTACTTTCTCCACCAAATACGTAGTATATGGAGAAAGTATTGTTTTCGTCCAAATTTTCGAATTTGAATTTTTAGTGGAATTATCTGTTTCGGTGCTCCCTGAACTCCCAAAAAATATTTCGTGGAATTATCTGTGTTGATGCTCCCTGAACCCAAAAATATTTTTAGTGGAATTGTTTGTTTTGGTGCTCTCTGAACCCAAAAAAGTCGTTTTTTGGTGATGTCTGTCCGTGTGTCTGTGTGTCTGTAAGGATGTGTACAGAGCTGGAGACCATACCAACGGTCCCATTTTGATAAAATTTGGTATATAGGTGTAGTTCTGGAATATCTCCAGTCGTTTTTTTTTCATTTTTTCAAATTTTTGATTTTCAAGGGGTTTTACCCCCTAAAAATAGCAAAAAAAACGAAAAAAAAAAATTTCTCAAAAACGGCTCTAACGAATTTAATAAAATTTGGCTTATTTGTAGCCCTTAATGTACCCTACCATATTCAAAAACCGCATCTTTCTAAAAATTCTCGTTTAGGTAATAATAATAATAATAATAATAATAACTGATTTTTGGGGGTTTTTTTGGCCAAAAGGAGGTTGTTTTTCAAAAAATTTTAAAACCTTTTTTCGTGCATCTATACAGGCCTAATTGACATGTTTGGTGCAAATTTGTTCGAAATCGATCGAATAGTTTAAATAATAATATATTATCGATGTGTGTTACATGCATCTAATATTTTCCATTGTAACATTTTCCTAATTTTGAAATTCTAAATAACCACCTCCTATGCTACTCTTGGGAAGGTATAAAGTTTCAACTGGGAGAAAGTATGTGGCAGTTATCTGGTACCGTTGATTTTGTGTAAATGATGGACATCTAATTAATCCGCCTGTGATTTTTCACAGGGCTTACTAGTAGATACAGATATTTGATGACGAGTTACATATTATTTGTAATGGTATAAAGAACAATAATAAAAAATATTTATAAAAAATACGATTTGCTGAGGAACGATACGTTCCTTACATGTCCATTCAGAAATTTCACTGACATGACAAAAGACCCGCATTAAAAATATTTCTCTAATCGAATCACTAAAGTAACAAATTACAGTGCACCGTAAACCAAGTACATAATGCAACAAATAAACTACTGCGTTACAGTGAAGAAGCGGGTATGGATGCTATAGGAGTAATCGTTTGTGTTTATAGCGCTATATATCTTTGTATAAGAATGTCATCGCTTCTACCAGCTGCTTCGCTACAGCTGGTAAGATAGCATCTCGGTTCCACCTGCTTCTAGTACCATGACATCTACACCTCACACCGTGAACTGTACTTCCGGTTGACTAACTTCCGTGCGAGTGTTTACAAATATGATTTCCGTGGCCGTGAGGGAAACGCACCAATTTAACGGTGAGGGGTAATAACTTGTTTTTAGGCGGTTTGTTTAAGAAAAAAATAATTAAAGGCATTATTAAAACAGCATAGAGTTTACGTTTAAATAAGAACTAAACGAAATAATATCATTAAGAAAAAATAATAATAACTATGCAATTATTAGTTTTATGTTTAGCTTATTTAATGTATTCTGCAAAAATAGTGCAATAAGGCAATGCGCCACCAAAAATCAGCATTTTGTGGAATTTTTTGAAAATTTGATTTTATAAAATATTTGTATTTTACATATGTATGTGTGCAAATTTTTAGGCCTTTGTGATAATTTTTCATATTAAAAAAATATATACCGCGTGTCCCACGAAGAGGTCCCTATTTTTGAATTGATATGACAGACGTATAGAGCTCGCTACAGACTTGAAATTCTACAGTCGTGACTAACACATATGTAAAAGAAATACCCCTGAGTATCAGTTAATTCTGACTGACCCAAACAAAATGGCGGGAAAACAAAAAAACAACAAAATCAGCAATCGTATTTTAAGGGTAAACCTACTTTTATTTAGAATAGGAACAGCTACAGCCCCAAGGACTGGCCTCCAAGGTCTCCAGACTTGACTGTTTGTGACTTATTTCTGTGGGGCTTTTGAAGGAGAAGGTTTATTGTCATCGACAGACGATGAACTAATGAGGTTGATCGAAGAGGAACTGTTGTTGATACCTCGAGAGTTGTTCAGCAAAGCGTATGACTGTTTTCTATTTCGTTGTCATCAGTGCATTGCGATCGATGGACATCAGTTTGAATAAGGTTTATGGATCAAATAGATTTAATTTATTTATGAGTTATTTATATCTTTAATTCCCTAACGTTGTTTAGTGCTTAGTAACATCGTTAAAATTCAATAATTATGTTGTAACACTTAAGCAAAAAAAACTATTTTAACGAAAAGGTACTATTTCTTTGATATCCCGCCATTTTGTCCTAATGTGTCAGAATTAACTGATACTCAGGTGTATTTCTTTTACATATGTGTATGTTAGGACTGTTGAGTTTCAGGTTTGTAGAGTGTTCGGTGCATCTAATATATTAATTCAAAAATAGGGACCTCTTCGTGGGACACCCGGAATATAAAGATAGTGCAATTCGCGATTACAATCATAATGTTGAAACTTTGAACAACATTTCCCGAAAGTTTACTTGTTCCATGTTTGGATGTACTTATGTTTGAATAAAATCTAAAGTATTAGACCTAGACCTTTGAAAGTTTTACCACTTTTTCCTGGGATATATTCAAAAGATATTTGGGTACGGAAAACGCTATAGCCATGCAAATACTAAATTAACAATTTTGTATAATACAAAAAGTTTAAAAAATATATTTTTAATATAACCTTATAACTTTTTTGTTAGCACATGGTTTTCCATACCCAAAAAGTTTCTTTATATTATTGGATACAAAATATTAAAAACATTATTCAAATTGGTTAAAAACCTCAAAAAAACAATTAAAATAAAATCAAAATTTTTAGTTTAAAAATACATAAAAGTGTAAGGAAATGTTCCCCCCCAATCATTCTTTTTAGTTGTACTAAACAGTATAAAAATGAATTCAAAGGTTAAATCATAAAAATACAAAAAAAGTATGTTTTTGGGGGCGGATCGCCTTAAGACATCAAACAATGTTTTACCATTAAGACAACACTTAGCGACACGGTAACAATTTTAACATTGGGCAGAGTACTTTTTAACTTCCCGCTACCAATAAAGGGAAGTTATTGATTTCGGTCCGATTTTCGAAAGTCGAGTTTTCATTAAATCTCCACGTTTTGAGGTCCCAGGAAGCCATTCTGACTATTCCCGCCGAGGTGTCCGACCGTGTGTGTGTGTGTGTGTGTGTGTGTGTGTGTGGATGTATGTGTGTAAATAAATTTTTGTCGTACAGTTTCTCAAAAACGAATCAACCGATTGAATTCTACGACATGTCATTCGAAAGGGTGTATCAAAACTTAGATCTGATTAGATTTGAGAGTTAATCCATCGAGCCAATCCGAAGAAATTAAAAAAAATAACCTAATTTTTTTTGAAATTTTTATGTTTTTTAAAAATAACTTTAAAGCGTGCGAAAAAATCTTAATAAAACCATGTATACATTTTTTGTGCTTAAAAAACTGCGTCGACTGCTTTTTTGAAAATGAAAATCGGACGACGCATTCAAAAGTTATCGTTGTTTAAAAATTCACAAATTTTCGTTTTTTGGTATTTTTTTAACATATCTTCCAGATTTCTTAACCAATCAATATAAACCTGTACATTTTCTTTTTGTGCTTTAAAAACTGCGTAGAATGCTTTTTTAAAAATGAAAATCGAACGACGCATTCAAAAGTTATCGTTGTTTAAAAATTCACAAATTTTCGTTTTTTGGTATTTTAACAAATAAACTCATTTTTAAGCCTTTAAAATTCAAACTAAGCGGGAAGTTCTAGGGTTGGCCTGCACGGTCAACCAATTTCCAGATTTTTTTATTAAAATTCGACTACACCGAATATAAGCAAGTAAGGATGCTTCATTGTTAATTTAATTGTTGGCGAAAAAGTTTAATAATTGTTACAATTTATTCATAATTTTTCGAGTTAATTGTTGTTTAGTTTAATTGTTACATTTATTTTCAACAATGAATTTTATTGTTTTAATATATATGGTTTAGTGGTCAACTTATTGTCTTTGTTAGTGTTAGTTAATTATTATTTATTTTAAGTTATTATATCTTTTCTTTCGTATATTCTTGTTACACACTCAATGTATCATTACTATGCCCATTATGAATAATATACAGGTCACGAAAAGCTTTAGTGGCTATACAGAATCGTATTTTATACATTCAAATAAATAAAACATGTTCAGTAGTTTTCGAATTCTGCTTAGTTTAGTCGCAACCAGCCATTTTGTTTTTATATTGAGTTCAAATTTGGTATAAGCATTTTGTGTGTTACGATTTACAAGTGTAGCAAACACCAAGAATTTATGTTTATAATTTTCATAACGGTGGCCGTTACAAATTTGTAGCGGGGAATATCTACACAACCACTAACTTAAAAAAAAATTATAAGAGACAAAATATTTGATTTTTTTAACGAGAAAGGAAATAGCTTTTTTTTGTCGTTTCTGCAGGTCAAAAGATAACCGAGTATTGAGTTATATTGAGTAATGAGTTTGGCTACGCACGCCAAACCCAGTATTGGGAGTACATTTTCAATACACAGTGCATTGCGTGTTTTGTTAGGGTAAAGTATTTTTGTTGAACCTTCATAGTTTTCTTATTTAATAGATAAGATCAACCTCACAAGAGAGTAAGGCTGTAACCTACTGCATCCATGTGTATTGTACGTTGCAGTTTAATCAAGTAAATCTAAATATCAGTATGCATGCAATGCACAATGATGTAAAATACGTTGCTGGATCCTCTGTTGTGTTGTCTATTTTATAATTTAATTTGCACTTTTTAAACCTAGTATTAATTTTACTGCTAAATTTTGGGATTTCGTGAGGGTTGTGTGACCCCCTAACCCCCCCCCC